>JANCOA010302606.1:0-10004 GCA_024363135.1 Leptodoras oyakawai | reverse complement strand
CCTCCCACAGTCCAAAGACATGCAGGTAGGTGAATTGGTGATGGGAAAATTGGCCCTTAGTGTGTGAATGTGTGTGTTTATGAGCCCTACGATGGATTGGCGCCCTGTCTAGGGTTGGTTCCTGCCCTTGCGCTCAGAGTTGCTGGGCACCCCGTAACTGGGAATAAGCGGTACAGATAATGACTGACTGACTGACTGTGTGCTTGCATGTGTTGAAATGACAATAAAGCTTACTCATACTCATACTCATGGCAGAGCAAGATGGTGGCCTTGTGGACCCGCTCCCATGAAGTTATAAAGGATTCTTTATAAGTGAACAAAATAATAATGCAATAATAACCTAATTATAAATATATTCCATGTCTACTAATAGATCCTTCTTAATCCTACACATGTTTAATGTATCAGCCTCTGAAATGGTTCCATTTGTCAGCTAATTCTAACCAGTATGTCCAGTTATCTCTGTAATTAAGTTGTACAATTACAACAATAGTACAATTGTAAAAGGGCAGAGGCAGGAGAGGGACATAAACAATGCCCATGTCACCAAATACATGCTGTGACACATACCCAGCCCACATCACAGTCAATCCAGTGAAACATAGTCACACAAAGCAAGAGAACAGAAATTTCATAAAATAGTTCCATACATGGTATGTCACCCATAATGTTGTGTGCATTGCAATATTTTGAGCAAAACTGTGCTCTTACCCTGCTAATTCAACCTTCACACTCTGCTCTTATTGGTGCAATGTGCAATTAATGAAGATTGGCCATCATGTGTGGACAATTGGCAGAGACCTTTCCAGGCATGTCTATTATGATACTGGTCTATTTGTAATAAAATTTTATACTACAATAAGACGGTGTCAGCAGAGTTAATTCCTGCAGTACGGTAAATTATACAACAGCATCAAGAGGCTATATGAATCTAGCAAACAACACAATGTAACTCCAAGTCAGCCACACTTCTGTGAACCTGTCCAGTTACAACAAGTACAACTCCAATTCGAAAACAGTTATAGCATCATCAAAAGATTCAGAGAATCTGGAGAAATCCCTGTACAAAGCAGAGGGTCAATATAGGATGCAAGTGATCTTTGGGCCCTCAGGTGGCTCTGCATAAAAAAACAGGCATGATTCTGTACAGGAAATCAATGCATGCAAAGTTCAGGGGGTTGCATTAGTGCCTATGGTGAGGGAAAGCACTATCAATGCTAAACACAAAATAGAGGTTTCAGAACATCTCTTTCAGAATGTCTCTTTCATGGAAGGCCTTGCATATTTCAGCAAGACAACGCTAAACCATATACAACATCCTTCACAACAGAATGGCAGTGCAGTAAAAGAGTCTGGGTGCTGAACTGGCCTGTCTGCAGTCCAGATCTTTCACCAATAGAACATCTGCCGCATCATGATATGAAAAATCCAGCAAAGAAGACACAGGACTGTTGAGAAGGTTGAATCCTACATCAGACAAGAATGAGACAGCGTTGCTCTCCTAAACACCAGCAACTGGTCTCCTCAATTCCCAGACATTTTACAGATGTTGTTCGAAGAAGCAGGTGTGCTACTCAATGGTAAACATGGCCCTGTCTTAAGTCGGTTTGGAGCAGTTTGCATGCAAGTTGATCCGCACTGAGGAGTGAGAACAAGCCTTTTTTTATACTACTCAGCTCGGCTTAACGAGCAATCAATCATGGCCACCAGCAGGGAATGAGTTCTCCCACAGGGTCAATCTGGCACCCTCTGGCAGCCGCGGACGTAACATTAAATGACTAAATGATTGTGAGTTGTTTCAACATCAGGTAGAATTCTAATTCTTCCACTTCCTTTGAAGTTTGAAGTCATTATGTCATATCCTTCCTGAGCCATTTTGTGCTGAATTAAATAACACTTTGCTTATCTATACATAAACACCATACTGTCATGTCCACGATCACCAGAGGGAGCCCGAAAGGCCCTGTGGGAGGACTACAAGCGCAAACTACGTCTCCCACAGGGTCCATCTTTGATTAGCTTGTTAAGCCATGCTGAGGAGTATAAAAGATGCCCATCCAGCACTCCTCAGTGTGGAACAAAGATTATCTTACCAACGCTGCACCAGTTAAGTATTTCAGCTAGTAATTCTACTTGTGTTTTGGTTTCGCTTTTCTCAATTCCCACCTGTGCCTCCTCTGTGTTATGAACTAAGTGGAACAGAGCAGGAGGAGACGCTGATGCAGGAACAAAGTCCAAAGTTTATTAAAAAACTGTAGCAAACAGGTATGCGAGTCAATAATGGCAGATGGGCAGAGGAACTGGAGAGGAGGCGCTGTAAGTAGGTCCCAGGAGGCAAGACGGGAGGCGGGATGATGACAGGGGTAGCAGGCGTCGTGTGGAATCTGCTGGGGTGATAAAGAACAGCGGAGAGACCAGCCAAAAATAATGAACTGGGATGAGCGTAGGGAAAACAGGAAGGAGAGAGAACAGGAACAGAGGGAGTGCAACGGGAATCAAGGATGTGAGAAATAGTGTAAGTGGGAGAGTCATGGGGTGTTTGGTGTGAGATGTGCTGATGCGGAGTGTAGTCCAAGAGACCACGAGTGTAGGATTTGAGGAGGGAGGTGTGGAAGGAGCGTGAGGGTGCGAAGGTGTGGTGGGAGTTTTAGGGCGACAATGACCTCGTTAATGATCTTAACAATAGGGAATGGGTCGACAAAATGGGCGTTGAGTTTTCTATTCCCATTGAGATGCAAGTCACGGGTGGAAAGCCAAACTTTATCGCCCACTGTGTACTTGGGGCCCTCAGATTGGCGTCGGTCAGCGTTAGATTTGGCTTTATGGTTAGAGTCTGTGATACGCCGGTGAACAGTAGCCCAGATCTCCTTTCTCCAGAAGAACCATTCGTCCACGGCAGGGGTGTTAGATGGGTTAGGGTCCCAGGGAGCAAAGGGCGGCTGGAAACCCAGAAAGCACTCAAAAGGGGTTAGACCCGTGCCGCTGCTTGTGAAGGAGTTCTGAGCGATTTCCGCCCAAGGGAGGTATGTAGCCCAGTAGTGTTTGTTCCTCTGGCAGTAAGATCTTAAGAACCTGCCAAGTTCCTGATTAATTCTTTCACACTGGCCATTGGATTCAGGGTGGTATACCGAGGTCAGGTTGATGGAGGCACCCAACTTCCGAATAAAAGCCTCCCAAACAATGGAGGTGAACTGGGGTCCACGATCGGACACGATGTCTTCAGGGAGGCCGTAGTGATGGAAGAGCTCATGAAAGAGCAGTTCGGCTGTTTGAAATGCAGAGGGAAGCACAGGAAGAGCCAGGAACTTGACTCCCTTGGAGAACCTATCAACAATGGTGAGGATGATGGTATTACCCTCCGACTGTGGGAGATCGGTGACAAAGTTGACGGCTATGTGACTCCAAGGACAGTTAGGCATGGGCAGCGGGAGGAGCTTGCCACCGGGAAGTCTGTGAGGGGTTTTTGAGGTGGCGCAGGTGGCGCATGAGGCTATGACCTCCTTCCTCATGGTAGGCCACCAGTACTTGCTCCTCAACTTCTCCATGGCCCTCTTCTCTCCTGGGTGACCAGCAGCGGGGTTGGTATGAACCGACATGACGAGTTCCTTAGTAAAACTGTCAGGTACGAAAATCCTCCCCTGCGGGATTTGCAGTTCACTGGAGGGAGGATTGCTGGTGTTGGCACTCTGGATCTGCTCATCTATCTCCCAGGAGAGGGCGTGACAGAAAACCTGGTGAGGTAGGACGCTCTTGACCGGAAGGGAGGTCACATCGGGGGATCAAAGATCCGAGAGAGCGTGTCGGCTTTGACATTATCTTTACCCGGTCTGTAGGTAACCAGAAAGTCGAACCGGTTGAAAAATAGGGACCAGTGCACCTGTCTGGTGTTCAGTCTGTGGGCTCCCTTCAAGTATTCCAAGTTGCAGTGATCCGTGATTACCAGCACAGGGAACTTGGCTCCCATAAGCCAATGTCTCCACTCCTCAAAGGCTAGCTTTATTGCTAGAAGTTCCCGGTCGCCGACATGGTAGTTCCATTCAGCTGGCAAGATTTTGCGTGAAAGGTAGGCGATGGGGTGCAGCCTGGGTGGAGTGCCCTGATGTTGGGATAGCACGGCTCAGGAGCTCAGGATCCGGGTGAGCCAAGACAGGAGCCGTGGTGAAAGCCATTTTGAGCTTTAGGAAGGCGTGTTCTGCCTTATCGTTCCATTCAAGATGCTTAGGTTTGCCTCTTTCTCCACATTTTTCCCTTTAATGTAGAAGCCGTTAAGCATCAAGGTCCTGATGATCTCCTTGGTGTTTGAGATATGTTTTTCAAGGTCAGGGGAATAGATCAGAATGTCGTCAAGTTAGACGATAGCACAGGTTGCTAGGAATTCCCGGAGGATGTCATTAACCAGGCTCTGAAACACTGCCGGGGCGTTGGTGAGACCGGCATGACCGGTCTTCCACTCATCCCACTCTTTGATCCGGACCAGATTGTAGTGCGTTGCGAAGGTCGAGCTTGGTAAACACTCTGGCGGATCGGAGCTGTTCCAGGGCAGAGAGGAGGAGAGGAATAGGGTAGGTAAACCCTTTTACTGATCTTGTTGAGCTCACGGAAATCTATGCAGGGTCTCAGAGAGCCATCCTTTTAGAGAACAAAAAAGAAGCTGGAACTGGCAGGGGATTTGGAAGGACGAATAAATCCATTCTGGAGAGCTTCCTGGATATATTCCTGCATAGCCTTGGTCTCTTTGAGCAAGAGAGGATATGGCGTGACCCGGGGAAGTCAGGCACCGGGTAGGAGCTCTATGGCGCAATCGTAATCACAATGCGGAGGGAGTTGGTTGGCTCTTTGTTTGCTGAAGGCCTTGGCAAGCTCACGGAATGTAGCAGGAACGTTTGGGGGTAACTCCTCCTCCAGTTCGGAGGCAGCAGCCAACAGCATACCCCTGGTGGGTAACTTGATGCAGGATTGGAAACAGTGTTGGGACCAGGACACGATATTGAAGGGATGCCACGAAATCCGGGGGTTATGTGCCTGCAGCCAGGGTTGTCCCAAAATTATGGGAGTAGAGCGAGTGGTGGTGATGAAGGAGCTCTGGCGTTCGCTGTGTACCAGACCTACATGGATGGAGATGAGTTCAGTGCACCGGGTAATACGACCAGACCCCAGGGGTTTACCATCAGCCCCCATGATGCGATGAGGTTCGCGCATGAGGGTGGTAGAGATGTTGTGCCTCTTGACGAAGTCGGCGTCAATTAAGATACCCTCGGCGCCAGAATCTACAAGAGCTGAGAAAAACAAATCAGAGTGGGGTAGGACAGCCCCTGTTCTGGCCCCTGCTGGGGTGATGGGATGGTCTGAGTGAGCAATCCCCGATCTGGTGATCCTTAGACCTACAGTAGAGACAGAGGTTGTTTAGGATGCGTTCACGGCGTTCACGAGCCGATAAATGGGAACTCCATGGGGACCAAGGTGGCCTTGCTGGTCCCGACTGCAGGGCAGTCTTGAGGGCCTACATGGCTCCAGGTGGTGCAATGGTGGTCGAGCTCAATGGTTAGTTCTATGAGTTGCTCTAGACCAACACGAAGGGATCGGCCCACCAGTTTCTTCTGGAGTTTAGGCGAGAGTCCAGCCTTGTACTGTGAAAGGAGAGCAGGCTCATTCCATCCACTAGCAGCCGCCAGGGTGTGGAACATGAGGAAATATTCAGCGGCGGACAGACGCCCCTGTTGGAGTTGTTGCAGCTCATTGCCCGCGGTGAGACCCTGTCGTGGGTGATGGAAGGAGAGGAAGGAGGGAGGATAGAGAACAGGAAGGAGAGAGAAGGAGAGAGAGCAGGAACAGGAAGGAGAGAGAACAGGAACAGCCATCCAAAAACGAGGAGAAGATCAGACGGGGAAGGAAGGATAGAGGCTGAAGGATGAAGAAAATGTCACTATTGTGTGTGGAATACATAATTCATGTAAAAAACAGTATGTTCCCATTCTTAAGTCATTGTCTCAATTGTCTCAGACAAAAGGTGTTTGTCTAAGATATCTGGAGGATAATTTAAGATTTCATTGATAATTTATGTCAATGATTTGGAGATCTGTAATCCACTAGGGGCAGCATGAAAAAAACATAAAACTACAGTTATTTATTGGACATGGTATGGTCAGACAGGATACCCTCACAACTGTAGTCAAAATTCACCTCCATTTATTTGGCAGTCCTCCAAAGCAGCTGAAGTTAAAAGATTTTTAAATGATTGCAGTTTATAACCACTATTGAAGGACGTAAGAACATTGGGGCAGGAATCTTTATTTTGACACTTGGTTAAAATGTCAGAAGCACAGTACCATGTGTAACTGTGGAAAATTTAGGGGCACACTCAATTGGGCAATTTATTGAGAGTTTTTTCTGGAGAGTAAATGACAAGGGACAGCCTAGGCTTGCTCTTTGAAGCTGTTCACTTGTGGTTGATGTAGGCAGCCTTCCTATGCCAACAGCTAGGATTAACTGCCACGAACAGTTTTACACTTAATCAGTTAAATTTCCATCAGCAAGCAGTTTGTGTATAACCCACTTTTGTTTCATTTTTTAACTATATAGCATTGTTATAGAAAGGATTATATGTCCAGTGTCACCCAAATGAGGATGGGTTCCCTCTTGAGTCTGGTTCCTCTCAAGGTTTCTTCCTCTTATCATTTCAGGGAGTTTTTCCTTGCCACTATCACCACCGGCTTGCTGTTAGGGACAGCTATCCTCAATGACCTGAAAGAAAGTCTTTGTAAAGCTGCTTTGTCCATTGTTAAAAGCACTTTAGAAATAAAGTTGAATTTAATTGAAATATGCATATCATAAAAAAATTCCTTCCCTGTTTTTATATCGTCCAGCTTTTACATTTAAAATTATATAAAAATAAAAATATAAAAATAAATATAAAATTCACAGCGAAGTCCATAGAATGGTGAGTTGTGATCTAAAATCAAATAACATTTGACAATCTTGTCAACCACCTGCTTGGTTCACTGCTGGAAGCTTTGTTGTTAATTGATCTGAGTAGGCAGAAGCTGTTCACCACTTCTACTATATCAATGTTAAATTTATTTGTATTATTGTTGTAATCTTTGGTTTATTCATATTGAGTTTAATGTACATTGAACACCCTGCTCTTTAAACTTTCTTATATGTATGGATATATATGGATTACTGTAATGTTGAACACAAAATCCACTCAACATGAGTCATTCATTCTCAGCATTATACTATCTAGTAATTTTTTGTTGATGTCCTTATTGTTAAGGACAGCCATTCAATTTTTTTCTGTTGTTCATTATCCAAGTAGTTGTGTTGTCCTGACAGAAAAAATGCCTTAATCCCAAACATTTCTGTTTGTTGATTTTTAAGATATTCATTTTTGGTCATTTCCACCTTCACTACTTCCAGTTTCTTACTTCTAGTACCATGATTCATTTCAAACATTCTGACAGTAAGTTTGTTTTTGTATCTTTTAACTCACTTTTATTTGCTCAGCAACTGCCATACTCTCAAATTGTATTAAAGGAATATTAAGTTTTCCTCAATAATAAGTGTTTAATGAGTTGAGGATTCTATGATCTGTCATTATGTTGAGAATTATTCCAATGTTATTCCAATCCATGTGGGTTTTTTTTGGTAAAATGGTTTAACAGTACCTTATGTAAAATTAAATTGGTCTCTTTGATGTTGTCACCTATATGATGATCCACCACTGACATTGTTCTGTTATTACTGCTGCTCTTAGAACTTGTAGGTCTAATCTTGCACCTATCTTAAAATCTTTCTGCCATGGGAGATCCTTAAAGGAATTAAATCTTCAAGCTCCTGTGCACCATAACAATGTTGATTTACCAGTTGCTGTTTCAAGCTTAATTTGTAAACCAATTCTTTTCAGTCAATATTCAAATGTGATTCATAGATTTTCCCATGATATTACAAAAGTGCCTGTTAAATTTCAGATGCCCAGATAGAGGAAATCCAGAAACCTTGCACAATTAAGGTTTTCAACAAAGGTGGATCTACTGAGGATGATCATTTGAGTTTGGGATTGTACTGGAAGCCAGAGATATGCTGGTTAAAAAAACAACTCAGGTAGACGTGAATATTTTTTTCAGAAAATACTGTTATAGAAATAGACAGACAGAACTAGACAGTGGAAAACTTTCCCCCCAAAGGTGCAGTTTCTGAGTTAGACTAGGTGGTAGATCTCAATGATGTGTTGGATGACCTGTTTTTAATGTTTGTTGTTATTTTTTAATAAACTGATCAGAAGTGGGTCTTTTGTGCAGTTTGCACTGGGAATTTGTATGTATGCAGACAATATTGATTGAAAGCAGCTCCTTGTTTTGCCATGTTTTAGTAGAGCCAAAATTGTGCCAGTTTTGTTTGGAACAATGTCTGAGTTATTAATTCTTGTTCTGTACATAAAACTTACTTTTATTATGCATGACCAGTGACTGACTGTGTTAGAAGCACTGGAATTTTATCATTTTTATTTACTGAAACACAATACAAGACCATGCAAATAGAATGTTCCTACTAAAAAAAAAACTTTTTAATTTCATCCTTAGTAATTGACTGTATACTAATCATTTTTGTGAAAAACATCTGCCTTAATTTGGTTAGCACATAAAAACATACCGATAATGTGTTTCTGACAAATATTTTAGAATCTTATCACCCTTGGGTCGTGAATTATAATGATGAGTTTTGTTTCTCTATAATCAAACATTGTTACTATAGGTTTGCAGCTAAAGTAATGCCTTTTTGTATCTGGTGCATATTTGGTTATTTTGAGTATTTCAGATTAATAAATTGCAATTTATGTAAATCGCTTGCTTTTGTATTCACTTGGGCATTTTAAGGAAAAACTGTTTTGCAAAACTGTAAACTTCATGTTCACGAATCTTGTTAAAAAGGCACTATTTGAAGTATTGATTGAAAAGGAAGTGTTTGAAGTATTGATATTGACAGGATATGTGCATATACAGTATGTATGGAACCCAACATAAATGCTAGTTCCAATTCTACCTTTATACAAGTCAGTTGATTTAAATTGATTCAACCTAAATGCACTTAAAACATGTAACTTAATTTTATAATTACAATTTTAATTTTATAAATCCAATTTTTTTTCAGCATAGGTAGTGTGAGGAGGTGTGCTGTGCTGTGGTCTGATGCTAGGGTGCTCGTGCTAGGAGGACTTCAACTCCCAGCAAGCCTGGAGGCAATCAAGGTCCACAGGAGACACCTGCACCCCACCCTACTTAAAGGGCTTCATCAGTGGTGCTTCTTGTTGCACCTTCTACTTGGTTTGGTAACGCTATGGTGTGAGGTAAGCCAGGTAATCTGAATTGGTAACAGAATTGTGGTCACCTCCAAGGTAATAATACTCAATAGGGTGAGTGTTCATACTCTCCTGGTGCAACTTTCCAACCGTCATCCAGCTGCCTAAAGGCTCATGCCCATACTCTAAGGTTATTGGGTTCACCCGCTCCTTCTTTCGTTGAGCTTTCCCACTGTGGCGGGCAGTAGTATTTTTCCCCTTCCATGAGGGATTTGGCTAGTTGTTTTTAGGCCCTTGTGACCTGGAAGGGCTGAGCTCCACTTTCATGGTCATTGGTCTCGACTGTTTCTGTGTGACTCATGTCTTTAGTTCATGTTGACAGTTTACTTTGTTGGAAGAGCATTGCTTATATAGCTACGCATATTTCTTTTTGATTATACGCATTTGTTATATCAAAATATCTCTTTCATATGCTAGATCATGGTGTTTGTTTTTGAGTTTTTGTTGTCAGCTTAAGCATCCAACTATTCAACCCCCATAACACACACACACACACACACACACACACACACACACACACACACATATATATATATACACTCCTGATCGAAATCTTAAGACCAGCTTAAAAATTTGCACCACTGGATCTTAAGAAGGTTCTAAGCAGAGCTTCACAATGCTAAAAGAAGAAATGGGACCAAGAGACAAA
>JANCOA010301570.1:0-10011 GCA_024363135.1 Leptodoras oyakawai | reverse complement strand
CGTAATTTCGTTCCACCCCATGTACCACATGTGATGCGAATGACAATAAAGTCTCCTTGAATCCTTGAATCCTTGATAAACATTACAGTATGAGTCGGAGGCTACAGTTAAGCTCTCATCCAGACATTCACATAACATACAATGGTAGAAACCTGACATAATGATACATTCAAGGCACTATAGTGACTCAATGAGGTAACATATAAACTGGATATGCTATGTCGTTGCTGCCTAGCCCTATATTTCCATGTATCAAGTTTGACACCAGACACTTCCATCGGAAGATGTTACCAACATTATCCACTGCAACTCTAGACATTAAGGGGCAACATCCATACATTGTTAAGTAAATCCTGAACTCTTGTCACAAGGACAGAAAACTTAAATAAGTGAAGAAAGGTGTTTGGTATCTGCACAAAACATTCTTAATTCCACATTTTTCAGATATTTTTATTCCTGCCACACAGAATGCCTTGCCCCCCCACCTGTACATAATCACCTCCATGACTATACAACACACAAAAATTCACTCACTGTGAAGTGTTTCTTACCTTATTAATAATATATTTATCATAAATCTTATAATAAAAGTATAAACAAAAATATTGTTTCTGTAATATATTAATATGAACATATCTGCTTTTGCAGAGAACATGCCCAGGCCAGCCTTGTGTATAATGTGAGCTAGCTGGTAGGGTTAATGAACTATTTATGTGCTTTGGGTAGTATCATAAAGGTGCTCTACTTTCTAAAGACATGCAAGGACACTGAGTAAAGTATGCTTGCGGATCAAGGTATGCCTTCCTTCATTAAATATCATGATATTTTATGGAATAACTGTGTTATACACCCCCATAACCATTGATCAATGGCCTCTACTAGTTCCAATGTAAATGGAACTGCCAGGATAAGATAGAAGTTGCACAGACATTTTAATAAGCTACCCACATGGGATCATGGTTCAGAGATTATGACTTTGCTGGTAATGCTTGGTAGATCCTAAATACTATGGAGTATACTATTGACATTAATGAAAATGAGGTGAAGTTGTAGCCTATAAATAGAGGATTTTTACCTGTTCTCCAGTGTGTGTCACTGTTGCTATGAGAGTAGGAGTGAAGGGTGGGTGAGACAGGTTAAAAACAAATGTATTGGGAAATCAGATATAGAAATATATGAACTACAGAAGAGGAAATATAATCTCACCAGTATTGTCTATTACAGGAGAAATTCCTAAGCTAAAAAAGATTTTGTTGTGAGTCAGTGTATGTTAATGTCAGAGATGTAACAAAAAACACATGCAGTTGTTTATTAATTCCTTAGCTCTGGGTGTTTAAATAATACCCAGAGATAACCTGTATTCTAGGTTATAAGTGAGGTCTCAGTTTTTCTGTAAAAACAGTGTTCTGTAAAAAACTTCTACCTCCTGTCTGATCCTGTGTGTGTGTGTGTGTGTGTGTATTCATTTTACCTGGGCTTGGCATCTTTCATGGCCTCAATGTCAAGAGGAGGACTGATGTTTTGGATTGGAGATGGTACATGGGCAGGAATCCTGTGGATCTTCACATCTGGCAGTGATGCTATTATTAAAACATTGAGAGAAATGCAATTTTAACATTAGCCTGATATGTAAAGATGCATTTTTACCTTGGAAGGCTATAATGGCCTTAAGGTAGGTTGGCTATGCATGTTGTTTGCCTGACATTCCAAACATTGTTTAACATGCATGCTATGCATTTTATGATCTTATTCTGGTTAGCTGCTTTTTAGATTCAGTTTTTTGCCATTTCTATTCTCTCTGGTGATCACATTTTTGCCCCATTTAGACTTATCCAGTGGCATGGGAAGGAGTTTGACATAGGGAGGTGTGTGGGTGTCAGGGTTGCAGGGGATGGGGATGGCCTACTGGGATGTATTTATTAGGACAGGAGAAGGAGGAACAGGTGGGCCTAAAGGGGCAGATAGATTATTGAAATTAACCGTAACATATTAACAAGATTATTAATAAAATATTTTTATGAATGTTAATTCATTAAAGCCTAGTTCACGCTATAGAATTTTCAAATCTCAACTAATTTTTTAAATGTGGAACCCCAAAGACATACCAACAGATTTGAACCGATTTTTAATTTTTTTGTCATAAAATCACACAAACTAGAGGATTCAGTCAAGAAGCATGACCACACCCTTTAGGCTATTGACTAAATTATTTTAGAGTGGGGCTCACACAGAAACTCATGAGATCAAATGTGACTTTAGAGCAAAACAAACCTGAGGCATGCTGATGTTTTCAGCTGGCTGCATTTGTGTGTGTTATGTTTGCACCAAAAAACTAAATGTGAGTAAAAGAAACTGTGCATGAAGTCATGGCAGAGAATGTTTGATATTTACAATTCAAAATCAGGAGGCTCTGATCAGGAGCAATAAGATCATGTCTGTAAACTTCGCATACTACAGGATGTTTTGGGCAGATAATGACTTCAGATCATCCTCGAATTGAGGTACACCCCCAGATTTCTCAGGAGGACTGAATTGTACCCCAAATAAGCCTAATAATCCTCTTTAAAAGATTAATTTAAAATCAGGTTAACACACTAAGCAATGCCTATGTCATGCCAGCAAGGCACCAATATAACTTTTCCTTTCTCATGTATTAATGCATTTATAACCTAAATTAATTATTGAGAGCATTAATGCAATGTGCAGTGTTTTATACTTGCTAGCTTGAAGACAGCTGTGACAATAATATTAGTAGGTACTTATGCCTGGAGAAGCTATCTAGCACTTTAAGATTATTTGGATCATTATATTAAAGCCTACCAGGTATGCCCCTGCAATACAACACTTACATTCCAACCACACAGAATAACCATATGTCTCAACTCTTCTTAATAGAAGGACTCTCCACATCTAACACCTTTAGATGTACATGAAATGAGGAGAAACATGAAGGATGGGATTCTTCAAGAAGCAAGCATGTTGCATAATGGCTTGACATTTCTGCTTTAATCATAAGCAGAGACTCTGACATAACCTTGTCATTGTTGGAGAATTTTATGAAATATGCAATAATAGTGGCTTTGCACACTGTAGCACTTCAGCAGTTTAATGGCCTATGAAGCAGACCGATGATAAACCAGCTGACCACGTGGCATGGAGCTTCTCTGTCACTGTGATGAGTGCAGTTTCAGTGGAGTGTGCCGGTTTGAAGCCAGACTGGTTTGCCATCTGATTAACGAGGTCCTTCGGGACATGTTGGGCAAATTTGTCTTAGCTTACATTGACGACATCCTGATCTTCTCTCCAGATCTCTCGTCTCATGTTTGCCATGTTTCAAGGGTTTTAGAACAACTCCTAAAACCTCAGTTGTTCATCAAAGGGGAAAAGTGACACTTTCATCAGCAACGTATCAAACAGGGGGTTGTGATGGACCCTGGGAAGGTGTTTGCCATCGAGAACTGGGAGGTGCCCAAGACACCCAAAGATCTGCGATGCTTTCTTGGATTTGCAAATTTTTATTGTCGCTTCATCCGCAACTTCAGCAGCATGGCCAGCCCCCTCACAGACCAGCTTAAGGGTAAGCCCAAACACTTGAATTGGACACCGTCAGCAGAGGAAGCTTTCAATCGGCTCAAGAAAGCCTTTACCTCAGCCCCCGTCCTCAAACAGCCAGACTCAGAGCAGCCATTCATCATTAGGTAGACGCTTCTGAGGTTGGTATAGGTGCCATTCTTTCCCAGCGTCACGGCCAACCAGCCAAGATGTATCCCGTTGCATTTTTCTCCCATAAAATGTCCAAGGCCGAACGCAACTATGACATAGGAGATAGGGAACTTCTAGCCATCCAACTAGCCTTAGAGCAATGAAGGCATTGGCTGGAGGGCGCCAATCACCCCTTCCTGATTTATATGGACCATAAGAATTTGGAATATTTAAAGGCTGCCAAGAGACTCAATCCGCATCAGGCCCAGTGGGCAATGTTTTTCGCATGCTTCAATTTTGTCTTGTCATATCGCCCCGGGTTGAAAAATGGTAAAGCTGACACTCTATCCAAAATGTTTGACAAAGTCTCTGAGAATGTATCGCAACCCATAATTTCTCCTTCTAAGTTTCTCAACAGGATTACCTGGGACTTGGAATGCTTAATTCGCACCAGACAGCCCAAGAGACGTCCCAGCAATATCCTCCCGGCTCGTTGTTTGTTCCCGTTGAACTTCACAGTCGCCTCATCGCCTGGGCCCACCTAGCACCTGGAGTGGGCCATCCCAGAACGTGGAGGATGCTGGAACATCCTAGCAGGCAGGTACTGGTGGGACAAAATGAGTCAAGACATTAATGAGACAGTGGAGGCTGAGGGTGAGGTCTGTGACATCCTCAGCTCCAGGCACAGAAGACGCTGGATGGAATATCTAGTGGCTTGGGAGGGGTGTGGTGCCGAAGAGAACAGCTGGGTCGCGGCAAGGTACATCTTAGACCTTCTCCTCATGTCTGATTTTTACCAGAGACATCCGGACAGGCCTGCTTCCCGCAGACCTGGCAGGCCCAGGAAGAGGAGAAAAGAATTGGCTCCCGGAGGTAGCCCGTTGAGGTGGGGCTCTGTCATGTCAGTGGCCGCTAGGGGCCCTCAATGGTCCTCTCCCGTAGGAGCAGAAGAAACCCTGTTCCGGTTTCTCCCACAGGTAGTTCGGCCTGATTGTGTCCACCTGCGCCCCATCTGGGAGGAGAGCCCTCATTGGCTCTCCCTCCCTATTTAGGGCGCCTTCTGGCTAGGCTTCCCTGCGGGACTATGACTTTGTCTATGACCTTGACCATGATCACATTTGCAAACCTTCACAACTCTCCTGATGAGATTCTGCTAAAGAAGCTAAGTGTCCTCTCTTTTATTCAGCTTGGAATTCCGTTGTTTTCACTAGCTTCCTTTTCTCGTGTGTTGTATGTGTTTGTTTGGATCACTGCATTTTGAGCATACGGTCTTCTGAGTTCTCTTTTGTTTTTCCTGTCTGTGTACAGGTTCAGAGCCAAAGCGTGGAGACGGACATTCTTAGTTGGAGCACAGACTGGATTATCACCGCAGCGTTTTAGTTTGCTCCTTAGTTTCGGTTTTTGTCTCTCCCACTCTGAGCTGTCTTATTGTTTAACTGTTTTAGCCTTTAAATAATAAACTCTGCTTTTGCTTCCACAGCCCGTTGGAGTGTGATTCCTTACAGTTCTTAGTGATCTGCTGCAGTGTTCTAAAATTCTTTCGGGGTATAAAGGGTTAAGTGTTAAAATATATTCTCAATCTCAGCAATGGTTTTTAATGTAACTTAATGTTTTAAATCTAACTCATGTCTGTGACTATTCAGTGGTATACAATAATTAATTTAGTTTGGGAGTAGCAATGATTTTGGACTGGTATTGGATGAGTAGGAGGAACTTCTATTGAAAAAGAATAGCTGCATATTTATTGAGGGACAAAAAAAGAACAAATGAACATGAACTATTTCAGTTTTTGAGAACTTACAGTAGTTCAGAATTTAAAAAAATTAAATTATGCCTTTATTTGTGACATATACAGTGCCTTGAAAAATTATCCATGCACCATGAACGTTTCAACATTTTAGTCATGTTACACACAAAAACCTAAATCTATTTTATTGGGATTTTATGTGATAGACCAATACAAAGTAGCAAGTAAATGTGAAGTGAAAAGAAAATGATACATAGTTTTCAAAACCTTTAATAAATAAAAATAGGGAAATTGTGGTGTGCATTTGTATTCAGCCCACCCTGAGTCAATACTTTGTAGGACCACCTTTCCCTGCAATTACAGCTGCAAGTCTTTTGGTGTATATCCCTACTAGCTTTGCACATCTACAGGCTGAAAATTTTGCCCATTCTTCTTTGCAAAAAAGCTCAAGCTTAGTCAGATTGGAATGATCCCCACACAGGCTGGAGTCAAAAGCAGATAGTTTAGTATAACACAAGTTTATTAGAAATGTTAACCAAGTTCATACAAAAAATGAAAGCACATGTGATGGCTTGAGCCTTTGGCTCCCCGGGCACTGTGGCTAGGGCTGCCCAGCGGTCCAGGCATGTGTGTTCACTGGCATTAGTGTGTGTTCACTAGTGTCTCTCACTGCACGGATGGGTTAAATGTGGAGGTCCAATTTCACTGTGTGCAAGCACAAGTGACAAAAATGTCTGACTTTCACTTTTCCACGTGAACTCGCACAACACTGGCTATAAGTAAACTTAGTATGATTTTAGTTTACTTTTCATTTACTTACCAGAACTCTACTAAACAACTATATACTTGTCTTATACTTGTAAAAGTATAAGAAATGTTTAACTATATTTGGCCTATACTTATACTTAAGTATTCTTGGATTATACTGAAAAGTATACTGAAACTTTTATGTATGTTTGTGCTTAATATTTTGACTGAGATAGACTTAAAAAGTATAATCAAGTATTCCAGCCTTATACATAAAGTTTAAGTACACTTGGCTTGTAGTTTGGAAATAAACAGGTAGAACTGAGCCTCATCATTTATGTACACTGTTTTATTGACTGTTTTATTGTTGTGGTTTGCTTTGAACTGGAAATAAAATGTCTAAATTAAAATTTCAAATAAAAGTACACCTGGAATGTTCTGTTTGCTGAAATGCAGCACAAGTAGTAGCTTCATAGGAAAAGTCCATGGTCACAGACTATACTCCTTTAACTCCACAGGAAGAAAATCCTGGGTAGCAAGCTACAGGCAACATGAAAGTAAAGCAGAGGTGGCCCTAGTAGAAGGAACTCCAACCCATTTCCTACTTGATCATTAATCACCTTTATCCTGTGATAAGACATTTATACCCTGATAGGCATTTTCTCTTGCAGGATGACAGTCCTCCCATCCATGGAGCATTAGAGCTCACTAAATGGTTTAATGCAAAAGAAAATGATGTAAATCATTTTCTGTCAGTTACCATATTTCAACCCAATTACACAACTGTGCATTCCACTATTTGCAATGAATTCCTTTGAGCCTAACAAGTTTGCTAGGATTTTTGCCTTAGCTTATCAGTAGATGATAGGTGTGTACATGACAACTTGAAGTTACACAAGTCACATAATGTATATAAAATATACAAGCAATTAAAAAACCATTAAGCACAATCTGGGCTATGAAGATATTTTGAAAGTCTGGAGCAGTTTGGAATTTGGAAGAGGGCAGGCCATTTAATGAGCAGACTTTGGATCATTTCTACTTTCTTGCCATGGCCAAAACTATGTGGGCACCTGATCATCATCATATGTGGGTCATCAGCAAACTGTTCACACACAACTCTCTACAGTGTCTTCATATATAGTAGCTTTGCGATTTCCTCTTTACTGGAACAATGGAGCCCAAACTATAAAATGCACCTAAGCACAAAGGCTGATGTGGAAGGTCTTCTTGTTTTACATGTCTGTGCCTGAATGCCTGAAAGGGCACAAATCCCCACAGCCACAATCCAAAATCTTATTGACTTGATTAAGTTGATGTTATTATAACAGCAGAGGAGGACAATGTTTATAATGATATGTTCAACAAACACATAAGAGTATGAGTAGACGGGTGTCCGCATATTTATGGCTATACAGTGTGCCAGATTCAGTGTCTTTAAATGTATAATAAAATGGTTCTACAAACCCCTTTTCCAGAAAAGTTGCAACACTTTCTAAAAATGCAATAAAAACTGAAATCTGTAATTCACTTGGCATTTTATTGAACAGACAAGATGATAAAGAAATGATTTTCAGTGTTTTCAATGTGAAACTTAATTGTATTTGTTAAATGTAACCAAGTTGGGACAGATGGACATAGCCATGTGGATTTGGGACTACACTGGAAAATCATGATCACTTAACACAGTCTGCTACTGCATCAATAAATGCAGTGTGAAACTGTATAATGCAAAGAGGAAGCCATATATTAATTTTGCACCGAAACACTGAGAAGGCATCCGAGATGGATTGAATGGCAGTGGAAATGTTCTGTGGTCAGGCGAGTCCATGTTTACACTTGGTTTTGGAAAAAATAGACATGAGATTTTATGTGCCAAAGATTAAAAAAACCTTCCAGGCTGTTTCCAAAAAAAAGTTAAAAAAACAAAAAGTTCAGCAACCAGCACAGCCTGGATGCCCATGGCATGTGTGATCTGCATATATGTGAAACTACCATTGATGTGGAGGATTATCTTGGCATTTTGGAGAGACATATGCTGCCATCTTTCTCTATGTCTATTTCAGCAGAGCAATATTGGGCCCCATTCTGCATGAGTTATAACAGTGTGGCTTCATAGACATAGAGTGTGTGTGCTTGTCTGTCCTGCATGCAGTCCAGATCTATCTACTATTGAAAATGTATTGTGCATCATGAAGAGCTGAATCAGATAATGGTGACCATAGACTGTTGAGCAGCACATGTCTTGTATACAGCAAGAATGGGCAAAAACTACACTTTTAAACCTGCAACAATTAGTATTTTTGATTTCCAAAAACTTATTTTTAAGTGTGTTTTTTGAGTGTGTTGCAGCCATAAATTTCTAAATTTGTTTATATTTAACAAATAGTATTACATTCGTCATTGAAAAGACTGAAAATGTTTTTTGTCCTTTTGTCTGTTAAATATAGGTTCAAGTGTATTAACAAATTGCAGATTTCAGTTTTTATTGTATATTCAGAAAGAGTCCCAACTGTCCATTTTCAATTGAAGAAACACATACACCAAATAAAATTAATAAATACATTCTGTGTGAGCTAGTGGCATTACATCACTATTGTAGCCTACTGTAATACTATTGAATTGTATTGTAAAATTTACACCAGGTACATTATGTAAGCAGTGTGGTTGTGTAACAGGAGTGATTGTGCTGTAACCATCCATTCAGTCCCCACTGCATGCATTACTGGTATGACAATGAGTTTCATTTTTAACAAGAAATCTATTTCACAAATGTGCAGTCACTCACAAAAGTAAGTACACCCCTCACATTTCTGCAAATATTTTATTATATATTTTCATGGAACTTTAAAGATCCATGACTTATAGATTGTTGCAGCCTGTGAGTATAGATTTACTGTCTTCTGAAAATAACTCAACACACACCCATTCATGTCCACAGTCCTCAGTGTACATGCCCAAATTGTGCCCAGAGTGCCATTATTATCTAGCACTGCCTTAACCATCTTGGGCATGTAATTCACCAGATCTACACAGGTTGCTCCTGGAATCCTCATCCATTTATCCATTATGACATCATGGAGCTTGAAGATGCCCCTCGTGTGCTCAATTGGGTTTAGGCCTGGAGACTTCACATACTTCACATGATGGCCAGTCCATCACTTTTACCTTCAGCTTCCTCAGCAAAGCAGTTATCATCTTGGAGGTCTGTTTGGGGTTGTTATTATCTTGGAAAAAAGGAAGGGGATCATGGTATACTTCAGAATGTCACAGTACATGTTGGAATTCATGTTTCCCTAAATGAAACACAGCTCCCTAGTGCTGGCAACACTTATGCAGCCCTATGCAGCACCAGACAATGATGTTACCACCACCATGCTTGACTGTAGGCAAGACACAGTTAACGTGGTACTCCTCAACAGGTCGCCGCCACTCATGCTGGCCACCATCTGGGCCAAACAAGTTTATCTTGGTCTCATTAGATACAGTGTGCAGTGTATGGTCTGAGCACTGATAGGCTGATCTCCCACTTCTTCAAGCTCTACAGCATTCCTGGCAGCACTCCTGTGTCACTTTTTTGAAGCCAACCTCTGGATATGATGCTTAACACGTGGACTCCACTTCTTTAGATGACCGAGGCAAGGGCAGGGTCAGTATTAGGGTGTTAGTAGTGATGGGTCATACTGTGCCGAGGCTTCGGAGCGTGTGTCGAGAAATCCAGGAAGTTTTTCGTGAAGCGCATATCGAGGCTTGCTTCATTAAGAACAAGTGACGTCACGGATGACGTGTGAAGCCTCGCCGGTTCAGGAAGTGGT
>JANCOA010300429.1:0-10017 GCA_024363135.1 Leptodoras oyakawai | reverse complement strand
CGGGTCGGGATTCCGAAAGAAATCCTGACAGATCAAGGCACAACGTTTATGTCCCGCACACTGCACCAGTTATATGAATTACTGGGGATTAAATCGATTCGCACCAGCGTGTACCATCCGCAAACCGATGGGCTGGTCGAGCGGTTTAATTGCACACTTAAAGGCATGATTAGGAAGTTCGTGCACGGGGATCCGAAGGGTTGGGATAGGTGGCTGGAAGCTTTGTTGTTTGCAGTCCGAGAGGTCCCACAAGCCTCCACAGGGTTTTTCCCATTGGAAGTAAACCCATGACCATGACAATTTAATAAACCCTGTGAACAAAGAGATTGGTTTTTCATTTAATTTGTCACCTGTCTGTACATTTACAAAATACCCACTAAGGGGAGGCATAGCCATTTTGGGAAGATGTGATTAGAAAAAATAAACAAAATCTGACTTTCAACTGATACCATTAAAATGAAACAGAAAGACATACCAAGGTATAAATTCTCTTCTACATGCTGATGCTGAACTTTGATGGTGGGACGCTCACAAGGGGGAGCTTCATAAGTATCACCATCTTCCTCATCCTACAGAAACATCCACAGAGGCAAACAGAAAGATTGTTGGCAGAATATTTATTGTAAGCTTTGTCGCAGTTTCAGCCATGGAGACTGTACAGTATATAAAAAAGACATTTATTAGTCCAACATGTTTGCTCTCTTCAGTGAAGCATCAGCTGAGATACCTGAACAAACTCCCATCATAGGAGATTCTGTCTCCACCAGCAGTTTTAGGTAGGTGTATACCAGGAGCCAGGACACCAGACATACATAGCAGGTAATCTTAGGGTCTTAGGAAAGCACAGATTTTCTATGGTAGTGTTTCACATAGGAATTAATGATGTACATCTTCATCAGTCAAATGTTATTAAGAATAGTACTGTAGAGTTGTGTAAATTAAAGAAGGCAATGTCTGGTATTGTACTATACTCTGGCCCCATCCCTATGAGGGGTGGCAATGTCGCTTATAACAAGTTACGGTCACTGAAGAGGTGATTTTCATCCTAGAACAGTATGTGCTGTATAGATAATTGGAGCAAATATAAGGGCAAGGCTGGCCTGGTAGGGCGGGTTTCTTGCAGCATAGCTCTCAGAACAGGCCGAGTTAATTGGTGACACTCCAGAGCCAAGGCCAGGGATCAGACAAACACACTAAACTGACTGCCTTATAGCAGAGTGAGTCATGTAGAAATACTCGGAAAATGTGCTGTAGTGACCTAATTAAAATTAACATAAAATTAGATAATCTTGAATTCACAGTCAGCAATCTTTGATCTGAAACTCAGACCATTAAATATTAGGTCTCTGTCATCTAAAGCACCTACCGTTGTCACGTCAGAGGCCTCTAGAGGCCACCACCTGACTCGTTTGGCAAGCTAGCGCTGCGGGTAGGTGGACCAATTTCCGGCTCCACTCGGCCAGATCTCCTCCACCTGTGCCTGATTTGGAGGTGAGCTAGCATTGGCTCGCCCTCCTTATTTAAGGCGCCTTCTGGCCGAGTTTCGGGTGGGTCAATGCAGATATGAACATCGGTTCAAATCTTGCATGTCTTGTGGGGGCGAGACGGCGACCGTGGCCACGCCACACCACAGCCACGCCAAGCCAAGCCTCAAGCCTCAAGCCTCACGCCTTATAGACATTGGAGCCTGAGAGGGGAGCACATCCGTCCCGTTGTGGATTACGACTCGCCACTGCTACGCCAATGTTTATGTTCATGGTTCTATAGTTTTGTTGTGCTCCCCCTCTGAGCGGTTGTGTTATGTTTGATTTCAGTTAATAAACTCCGCACTTGTTTCCTACATTCCGCTTCCCGGACTGAATCCTTACAACTGTTAATAAAATTACTACTGATCAGGAGATTAATGTATTTTGTTTAACAGATAAATGGATTAAAACAAATGAATATGTAACATAAAATGAAGCTAATCCTCCCAGATAGTCATTGCAGTCATTGCAATTATTTATAGTGATATGCAAGGAGCCATTGAAAAACATGGACATAAATTCAATGTGTTTGAAATTCTCTACAATAACACAACATACAAAGCAACCAGTCTGCCCAGTTAATTTCTCTAATTATGTACAAACCCCCAGGGATGTGTTTTTGATTATTTTCTGAATTTATATTTATTTATTTTTCATCTCAAACATGGTTGTTTCTTTAGACAAAGCAAAACTGTTGGAGATTTAATGTTCATTTTGATCATTCATAAGCCTAACTGGGAAACGGCATTTGTGTCCATTCTAGACTCAGTAAGAGTAAATAAGTATGTAATAGGACCCACTCACAATAGTTATCACAGACTTGATCTAATACTAATATTTAGATTAAATATTGACAATAAAGTCACACATCACAGTCTGATGTTATCTCAGATCATTATCCCATCTCAAATTTGTCTTAGTGACAATGTATGATCTTTGCCATGCTACCACACCAAACATACAACCCCAATTTCAATGAAGTTGGGACACTGTGAAAAACAAATTTTCAAATTGATGATTTTCAAATCCTTTTCAGCCCATTGAATTACAATTGAATACACAGCAAAGACAAACTATTTAATGTTAAAATTGATGAACTTCATTGTTTTTTTTTGCAAATATTCACTCATTTTAATTGAATGCCTGCAAAACGTTCCAAAACAGTTGGGACAGGGGCAACAAAAGACTGGGAAAGTTGAAGAATGCTCAAAAAACACCTGTTTGGAACATTCCACAAGTGAACAGATTAATTGGTAAATTAGTGTGAATTCATGTAAAAAGTGCCCTTAACTCTTCAAATAACTCTTGACCTAAAATAGTTTTTATAATATCTTCGTTATGTGATTTCTTGGATACTTCCATTTTAAAGACAGGTATTTTGACATCTGACATGTATTTTGACATCTGACAACCCCAATTCCACAACAGTTGGGACATTGTGTAAAATATAAATAAAAACAGAATGGAATGATTTGCAAATCTCATAATCCCATATTTTATTCACAATACAACACAACACAGATGTTAAAAGTGAGACATTTTACCATTTTATGAAAACAGAATTGTTCATTTTTTACAGCAAGGCATCTCAAAAGAGTTAGGACAGGGCCATGTTTACCATTGCGTAGCATATCTGCTTCTTTGAACAGCAGTCTGTAAACGTCTGGGAATTGAGGCGATTAATTGCTGGGGTTTGGGAGAAGAAAGTTGTCCCATTATTGTCAGATGTAGGCTTCTAGCTGCTCAACAGCCCTTCTTTGCTGGATTTTTCTCATCATTCTATTCTATTCAGATGTTCTATTGGTGAAAGGTATGAACTGCAGACAGGCCAGTTCAGCACCCGGGACTCTTCTACTGCACTTTTATGTTGAAGAATATTTTTCTGAAATTGTTTTTTCATATACAGTTTTGTGCAGATTGAGGAACAACTGCACATCTTTCCTTCTGAGAGACTCTACCTCTCTAACATGCTCTTTCTATACCCAGTCATGTTATCCACCTGTTGCCATTTAGCATACTTAGCTGCAAAATGCTCCTGCAGCTGTTTTTTTTTTTTTATTAGTACCACTTACTTTTCCAGGCTTTTGTTGCCTCATACCAACTGAGCTCATATCTGTTCAATGCATCATTATATCACACCAAATTTGAAAGCTTTGTGAGGACCATGTCCCGAGGGATGACAAAACATTGGTGTTATTTAACCCTAAAATCATGTAGTGCCTGACCCCTCAGTCAACTGCTTGAAGCTATAGTTATTTTTATTCTATGCAGGAGGTCTATGGCAGCTTCCAGAACAATATGGTACAAATTTGTCACATTTGTGAAATGATTGGACATAGTGCCAATAGATAAAAGTGTTTTCATTGTGCATCTTATTTTCCAAGAGATTTTCCAGCTTGTTTTTATCCAGACAAACATGAATATGTGTGGCACACAGTTGCTGATTTGAGTAAGAGGGCATCAAATAGTAATAGGTCAATACACAAACATACCATTCAAGTTTCTTGACAATAGCTGAATGGCATCCTTGTCACATGTCTACTGAAAATTGATTTGAAGGTAATGAAGTAATGATTAAAAATCCAGTTAAAGATTAGCAGAATGATGTAGTACATTTCAGTACATTTCAGTTCAAAAGGACTTTTGTTTACTGAGGAAAATTTTGAATCTATTTTAATCTAACACCACCCCAGACATCCGCAGAACAATGTACTGAATATGAATTTTAAGTTTGGTTAAAATTCATAAAACCAATCTTGAATTGCAAACATAAATCCGTTTAAGAAACCAGCTCTGCTTCCTTAAAATTAACTGATATATGGTGCACAATTGTTTATGCATGTCAGAATATTTTTGATAATTATATACTTAAAGTCTGCTAAGTAGACTGTCTCCACAATTGTGAATTGTGAGGCCAAAAATCCTAGGACTGGTTTGGAAAAGTAGGTTTTGCATATATTATGCAAATTATGAACAACTTGTGGGCATAGCTAAATGGTCCAAAAGAGTAACAGGCTAATGGCAGCCATGTTTTTATTTCAATTCAATTTTATTTCTAAAGACCTTAACTATGGACATTGTCCCAAATAAGCTTTACAAAGACATAAAATCTTAAATTCTAGCAGTAAATGTTATCACTAATGAGGGGCAAATTTAATTTATTTGATTAAGATGTTATCATAATTATACTTCAGATTAAAACATAGATGCAGCATACCAAATTTCTGTCAAATTTCAATCATGAATTACAGCTGTTTCAGTAAACCAGCTCCACATCCTTAGAATTGATTGATGTATGCTGGTCCATGCCAATGTACATTGAAAAATAAATTGACCATACATGAGCATATCTATTAACTGTTGTGACAGTAACTCAGAGCGAGCTGTTTTACATGCTTGCTGAAAGCAAGTTGCCTGAAGGCAACCTTGTTTTGAAGTAATTAGGTCAAAATCAAAACTCCACCTACAGATTAACATATAGCTGCAAAATATCACATTTCAGCTTGATCAGACCCACAGCAGCCTGGAAATAGTCTAACCTTACCTCTGCCCCCTTTGTATAACCATGCACCAAACTTTTTATATGACCTCAGAATATTGCCCTATGTCTTTAAGGATTTTTGCTAATGCACATAAGCTCTCGTGAGTTATAGCAATCTGAGTAAAGTTTGCTCTGACTTGTTAGAATTTATTGACATGTGGCAGCCATACTGTTTACACCTGTCAACATGTTTTTGATAGTTATTGAAGGTTACAGTCTGCTAAAAAGTTTGAATCCAAAATTGTGAAAAATCCGAGGACAAGAAGAAACTCCTAATGAAAAATAGAGTTCCACTTACTAATTCATCCTTGGACCAACCGCATCCTGCATTGTTATGTAAAAAAGTGAGTAGCCAAAAAAGTTAGTGTCAACAACATGGTCATAGAAACAGGCATGCTCAACACTGGGTTATATACTCTCTAGCCTAGAAATCCTGGAATAATTATGCATACTTTAAAAACACTGTTCATACTGATACTAGTGAAATTATATGAACAGTAATATATGTATACACAACAAATCAATTTGATTTCAGTGTAAAACAATAAAATATAAAATATTTAGAGTTCTTTAACCACCTAAGATACTGTTTAATTCTAGCACATGCACTTAAGCACACCACACTATACTGAGACCTTGAAAAATATTAAGTGACAGTAATGATGTATTTGCTATAAATTCCATCATGTCATGTTTATACATTTTCTATACTCACTGAGCCATGTCACACTGGCTAAATTCCGATTTCTGGCCTGAGATTATTCCACACAAATTTGTGAACAAGGAGATTGACCTTACGTCATTCTAAGAAGATAAATCTCATTTCTCCTGAGTAACCATAGATTGGCCCATTGAGTGATAGAGGTAATCACCACAGACTATTAACAGGCTGGATATGAAACCCCATGATTTAGAGCAAATACTAGATCCCTGTCAGTAAATGATGATGAAGATCACACCATACATGGGCAAACACAAATTATGCTATGGTGCCAGTTATCCAGTGTTCTGGTTATCCAGTGTTCAAGGAGCCACAGTTCCATCCATAATTGCTGAAATGAATACATTAGTACTTGCTATGATGTTTTACAAATTTCTGTCCATTGATTTGAATTTGATCATCTACTGTTTACCTCACACTATAACTTAACACAAATGTGTTAATAAGGACAAATAACCAATAAGCATGTCTTTAATCATGTTATTAATTTAGCATAAAATTGAATGAGTATTAGTAGACTGTACCTATTCTTTTGGGTGGAGCAGGATGTCCACAGTGTCTGCATAAGAGATATTTAAGAATATAACTCTTAGAAACATGTAGAATAGTATGTAATGAATAGTATGTAATGATCAAATACTAGCTGAAGGAAGCATGCAATTGTCAAATACTTACAAGTTTTTCAGCTTTTCAAAGAAACTCTGGAAAAAAGATATGCATATTTTGTCAGTAAAATTTGAAAACATAATATGTATGTGTATATACATATTATGTATGTACATAATATGGGAACGCTGTTGAATTCTCAAATCTGATTGGTCAGAAGGTATTCATTAATTTTCTATAATATTTGTACTGCAAGGCACATGCCAGGTTTATATTAATGCAGTTTTTCTAATATGATCAGGTCCACAACAGCTGCTCAGTTGTTCCATTGCAAGGTTTATGTTTTAATGAGCATTTTAATGAGCTACAGAGTAAAGTGGCATAGAAAGCAATGTTCATAATTGATTCATAAGAATCTACTTTCATTTAAAAACTTTGATTACTGATCATTATTTTATTAATAAGTCATTCAGGATGACTAAAAAATTGCTCAGGTTCTGATTGATCTCTTTCGGTGTTCAGAAACAGTTCCCTGACTCCTCAAGCCGCTAGCATCCGCACCTCTCTCCGTGTACCGACAACTCTTAAATGGTATACAGTTAAACTGGAAAAACTGACATCTTAGAAAGTGAAAATATCTTGAATGTAGTCCAATTTATCCAATATTTCATAAGACTACAATAAACTAAATATAAGACTATTAAACTTATTTACTTATTTAAAGGTTTGATTTTTAAGCTTTATCTTCTTATTTTACTGACAGATAATTTAGCATCTTTCTAGATATGAAGGCTGCAAAATCAAAACCTATCAGAGAGACAGCAAAAGCACTAAGTGTGACCAAATTAACAACTCTCAACAAGTAGGAACTGTCAACTGTTGCAGTAAAGGCATGGTACAATCCCAGCATGGAATAAATGATAACACTTTCTTTGAAGGTTGTCTAAATAACACATTTGTAACAGTTTACATTAACATTTCATAACATGTTCATGAATGTTAAAATCAACATTCATAAAGTATACATATTTTACACAATATTAATATGGACTACTATGTCATTTTCTTGAGAGACATTTTTCAATATAAAAGTCCATCCATCCATACATCCATCCATTTTCTTCTGCTTATCCTGGGCTGGGTCGCGGGGGCAGCAGTTTAAGCAGAGATGCCCAGACTTCCCTCTCCCCCGACACCAGAATCCGGAGGCGTTCCCAGGCCAGCCGAGAGACATAGTCCCTGCAGCGTGTCTTGGATCTTCCCCGAGGTCTCCTCCCGGTGGGGCGTGCCTGGAACACCTCCCTCTGGTTGTACAAAGACCTAACAGCCCTTAGCAAAGGGCCCTGGACCCCTTACTCCTGGAGCACCCCCCACAGAATAACCCAAGGGACATGGTCGAATGCCTTCTCCAGATCCACAAAACACATGTGGACTGGTTGGGCAAACTCCCATGAACCCTCGAGCACCCTCTGGAGGGTATAGAGTTGGTCCAGTATTCCTAGACCAGGACAAAAACCGCATTGTTCCTCCTGAATCCAAGGTTTGACTAACGGCTGAATTTTCCTGTCCAGTATCCTGACATAGACATTCGCAGGGAGAGAATAGTGATTCCCCTGTAGTTGGAACACACTCTTGCAGACCAATTCAGTGACTTTGGCTTGGGTGATGGGTAAATTCACCTCAGGGTCCTCAGTCTCACCTTCCTCATTGGAAGCCGTGACGGTGGGATTGATGAGATCCTCAAAGTTTTCTTTTCACCATGGCCTCCCCAAACTCCTCCCAGCTCCTGGTTTTTGCTTTCGCAATTGCCCGAGCACCAGCAGGCTTGGCCTCCCGGTACCCGTCGGCTGCCTCAAAAGACCCAGAGGCCAACATGGCCTGATAGGTCTTCTTCTTCAGCTTCACAACATCCCTTACTTCCGGTGTCCACCGCCAGGTTCGGGGGTTGTCGCCATGGCAGGCACTGGCAACCTTACGTTCACAGCTCTGAACGGCTGCATCGACAATGGAGGCTGAGAACCTGGTCCACTCGGACTCAATGTCCCCAGCTTCCCCAGGTAGCTGTGAGAAGTTCTCCTGTAGGTGGGAGTTGAAAACCTCCCTGGCAAAGGGCTCAGCCAGATGTTCCCAGCAGACCCGAACAATATGTTTAGGCCTGCCAGGTGTCTCCAACCTGCCCCTCTGCCAGCGGATCCCACTCACCACCAGGTGGTGATCGGTTGACAGCTCTGCCCCTCTCTTCACCCGAGTGTCCAAGAGATAGGGCCGGAGATCAGATGAGACGACAACACAGACACATATGCATTTTATGCATATGTTATGTAGACAACCTTCAAAACCTAATTTTTACCAAAAAATTTCAACATCTGGTGATGTCTTTTTGATGCCAGTCTTTTTGAAATATTAGCCAATATTGTGTTATGATGTGGGGACAGGAGAGAACCCAAATCTAGGGAAGGCTGGGCTGTTATCTTAAATGCAGAGTGTGTGGTGCATAAACAGAGGCAGACCATATTAAATCCCGGGAACTGTGTATTACCGAGCATGTGCATAATCACTGAGCTAAACAGGCACAAGTTAACAAGAGAGGGGAAAAGCTCAAAAGAACCATGATATAGTGGACTAAAACAAAAGTCATACTCAGGGCTTCCAGGTTGTACGCAGCTAAAATCAACACATTCCCTCAGGGCAATCTCCCCCAAGAGGGAAAGGGGAAACATACTACAGCACACCGCAGCGGGGAAATATGCAAAGAGGCGGGCAAACACACCAAGCGTAGCAAAAGGGCTTGAGCCATTTAACAACTGCTGGGCAGGGAAAAGAGTCGCACCAGTAATATGAGAACACTGACCCTAGCAAACATTTATTACCTCAGGCTTTGCCTTACTTCTCTACTAAGGCCCCACATTACCAATCTAGCCCTGATACAATACCCTGTTTATAGTCAGAAAAGAGGAACTGCTCAATAACCGCTTTAAATAGGCTGGCAAGCAGGTGTCTCTTGACGATCTAGATTAGTGCTAAGCTTGCTGGGAATTGGAGTCCACCAAGCATGAGTGGCAAGCCACGTAAAATATTGACCAAATATTGGCCCCTTCAAAGAAAACACACATACAGTTTTAATTCCTCCACTGCTGCCAGGAAAGGTTTTTTGCTGGGTTGTGTTTTTTATATCTTGGTGAAGACTAAATTTTAAAATGAATTTTTAACAGTTATGACCTTGTGGAGACATTTGACATTCATGACCATGTTCTCTGGATGAAATCTGTATAACCACCAGAGATGCTATCATATATACATGCACATATAAGTATTGTCAAGGTCTCTGACAGGTTCCAAGTAACCTTCCAGTTACCTTCCAGTTATTTTAAAAATTCCAGGTTCCAGGAATGCTAATGTTATTCTGTTCATAGACCATGGTTACATTCATAACATAATTTTCTATTTGACTTCTCTTAACTGCAAGGAGTGGTGTCCAGTCATGAAATTTCCTTGTTACTAAATATTCAACAGTCAACTGTCAGTGGTGATATAACACAGTGAAAGCAATGAGAAATGACAGCAACTCAAGTAAAACTAGGCCAAGTAAAATGGCTGAGTGGAGTCAATGTCAATTGCGATAT
>JANCOA010300117.1:0-10019 GCA_024363135.1 Leptodoras oyakawai | reverse complement strand
CCCACCCGGGGATCGAACCCGGGTCCTTCTTGCTGTGAGGCGACAGCGCTATCCACTGCGCCACCGTGCCGCCCTCTATAATAAGGTAACAATAATAAAAAAAAAAGTTATCTTCTTTTCTCAGTCATCTCTGTAATTACCAGCTACCGCTGTGACGAATTCTTACTGCATCAGGTTTTTCAGTTTGCCTCAGTCAACAAGTGAAACGTTAAAAAAGCAGATTTTGAATTTTACTGGATGAACACAGCTCTATTTCACATAACATACAACATAAAGGATTTCTAAAAACATTTTGTAGCAGGGTCCCCTTTAACGGTAAACTAAATTATGCGGACACCCTCAGTACAGATATATTTCATGAACATTAGTTCACTGTGTGCAATAATATTTTTGTCTATATATTAGAACCATACAACTTTCTATTCCTTATAGTTTTAGTTAAACAAGAATATCATTGTCACCAGATAATGCCAATTCTTTAATTCCAGATAAACATCCTCTAACCATTGACAATGAAATCTTAATTTCCACTAACAATAAAAGGACAATATAGAGCTGTACACTGTGTACACTATCTACAATTCATGAGATTTTCCCATCTTCCTATGTATAATACTTATGGAAAAATCACACACTTTTCACGTGATTATAAGAATGATATGTGATACCACGTGAAAGCGCATTTCAGCATCTTTCTTCCTGAAACTTCAACTATAAACTTAATTAAAAGGCATAGGACAACATTTGAACCTTGTGTGACTGTGTGAAAGTATTATTCAGGTGAGAAAATATATGAATCATAATAATTATAAGTTATTTGTATGGAAAAAAGTCACATGTACAACTAAAATGTCACATAGAAAATTTAAAAATGTTTCATGGTAAAATAAATGAATTGTGGGGGAAAAAGCATGTGAAGGTGAATTATTTGCAATATTTACATCATGAATTAACTGTCATGTGAAACAAATGAAATGTGAACAAATCACAGGAAAATAAATGAATCATGCATAAAAAATGATTCCTCAAAATCACACATCAAAAATGCATCATATGATCCTGTGCATTACAAATTTGTGTGCATTATAACATGTGAAGAGTAAAAAAAAAAAAAAAAAAAACATCTTTACATTTCTCATGTGAATTGAATATGATTATTTACACATACAATTCCTGTGACTTTAGTGTAAGGGATATTCTGTGTCTAAGAAAATTAGGATCTCAAACTCGGTGAGGAATAATATCTGTTGGCTGTTAAATGTGACATTTTTACTGATCAAATTTGGGAATCATCACTTGTCTCTCAGTCAGTTGATATAAATCAGTATAGTGCAGTAAAACACAGTGCAATGCAGAATGGTCCTTGGACATAATCAGTGAAGAGAAGACACTGGCAAGATGTTAGTTATGAAATAATAATTAGCTATGTTTCTCCTGCACAGATGGGATTCAGTGCTTTGCTTCCTGGCTTCTTTTTCTCTTCTTCTTTTCTTCTTCTTCTTCTTTTTTTTATGGAGCCATACTGCCAGCGCTGTACATCTGAGGATGGCTCTGGAGGTGGGCCAAACATAACTGAAACTGAGTCAGACAACAGAACAGCTAGTGGTAAAGCTTTCTGCAGTGATTTCATTTCTGTAATCAAATTACCTTTGTTTAATTAGTTGAAAATTAGATTCAACTAGATTACAGTTATTCAGCTGTTTTGACCTGTTTATATCGATCTTTCATTGAAAGTCTTTTAATGTTCTATTTTAGTTCACTGGAGAAAGAGTTGCCTTCAAATAATAATGAAATTAAATGTTTCTTTATCAACGCTTGTTAAATGACTCTTTGTTTTCATGTTAAGTGTTTTACAGAGCCATAATAGCTCTATTGGTTAGATAAATTTGAATTGTTTTTTTTTTTCTTTCTAGAAAGGGCTTATATCACACCATACATACACTATATACGCCAAAAGTGTGTGAACACCTTACCATCACACCCAAATGTGCTTGTTAAACATCCCATTCTGGATTTATTTCCCCTTTGCTGTTATAATAACCTCAATGCTTCTGTGAAGGCTTTGGATTTGGAGCATGGCTATGGGGAATCGCTCATTCAGCCACAAGAGCATTAGTGAACTCAAGCACTGTTGTTAAGGGGCTTGGGGTGCAGTCAGCGTTGCAGTTCATCCCAAAGGTGTTCAGTGACACTCAAGATCTTCCACTTCAAACTTAATAAACCATGTCTTCATGGAGCTCACTTAGTACACTGGGGCATTGTGATGCTGCCACAGGCTTGGGTCCCTTAGTCCCAGTGAAGGGAAACTGTAATGCTACAGCATACATGGACATTTCAACAATTGTATGCTTCCGAGTTTGAGGCAACTTTGAGGCAAGTCTGGAGACATGGTGAATTTTGATTTTCATCTTCCTCCTTCATGTTCACTGGGTAGTAAAATAAAGGCAAAAATACAAAACTTATATCCTTTTTTTTATTTTAGAAATTCATAAATATACAAAGCAGTGTTTTCCAAAGTGCATTATTAAAACTAGCGAGTTCCTGTATTTATTAGTCTGTTTGACATTTCTCTTAAAATATGTTAATTGCAAGCCTTAATAACTGAAAAAATAAGTAGGTCTTTATATATTGTCAACATGGACCTTGTCTGTCAGAGGAAAGCTTGAATAAATAGTTTGAATAAACTGAATAAATTACTTGAATACCATTGCACATGTTTGAATAATGCTGATATTTGAATAGTTCATAAAATAAATCTGATTATTGAGTTATGATCAGCTTTGACTGATCATGTGTGAGATGTGTGTTGGTGTAGTGTGGATTTTCGAGACAAACAGAGTGTTGAGTGGTGGGATGGTGAAATGCGAGCTGTCCTCAGAGGGGATGAATGACAGTTTGTACAGCAGACTGTAGGACAGTTGTATGAGTTTCCGTCTAGGGCACTGGTGCACTGAAACTTATACACATGAACATATCCTGTATGACCTGGACTGTATGTGCAAAGTACACGACGGCTTTATTTAGACAACGTAGTAAGCCGTTCTACAGATGTAAAAGAGTGGTATTTTCAGTAAAAATGTTTCTATCTTGATATTATGCATGCTTTCACATGCAGTTCTAATGATATGGTGTGATTGTAATGCATAATGGCTGCTGAAATGTTGTATATAAACTATATGGCCAGGTTTGTGACACCTGACAATCACACCCATATGTGGTTCTTCCCCAAACTGTTGCCAAAAAAATTAGAAGTACAGAATTGTATAAAATGTCTGTGTATGCTGCAGCATTACAGTTTCTATTTTCTGGAACAAATGTCTATGTATGCTGCAGCATTACAATGTCCCTTCTCTGGAACAAAGCCACCCAAACTTGTTCCAGCATCCCAGTGCGCCTGTGCACAAAGCAAGTCCTGACCTCAACCCTACTCAACACCTTTGGGAGGAACTGGAATGCCAGACCTCACTAATCTGAATGGATGGATGGCTGAATGGACAGACCCCCACAGCCATGCTGAAGAGTGGAGGTTGTTGTTGTGCTGTCATGAAGAAAAGCACAGTCAGCATGTACAGCACTGCTTATGTTCACAGTCATTCTAGAGAGGTTGCACATCATTTTGTTTCAACAGGGATTTCACATATCATTGCTGTCCCAAAAACCCCACTTATCTCCTTTTTTTCCCAATTAAAATTATGGTTAATCATTCAAACCCAGCAGCTGTCCTTTTTTCATGACGAATGGGCCAACAGAAATGATCCAAAATGTCGTAAAATCAAATATTTTTTAATTGGCAGAGAAATGTTTTTAGCATGACATCCCTGAAGCAACTGCAACAAGATGAGATGGAGTTGCAAAGGTGGTACCTGCTTTGTGATGTGAATGGCACTCCAGAGACAACTTGTGCTGTCACTTGCTCATAGCAGAAGCTCCAGTTGAGAAACCACAGGCTCTGTGGCTGACAGCCTGTAAACACATACATGGATTTCAAGTTCCTTTCCATGAGATGTTATTTCAGTAGGCATGCTCAGCCATAGTTTTCAGATGGTTTTAGTTGTCGAGGCTTAGTTCTTGGATCCAGACAAGTTTCTTCGCTCAAGCTGTCTCCTCCCCCATCAGTTTACATGGTCTGGCAGCTACAAGGAAGTGGAGTGAAAAACTACCTTGGAGTGAAAAACTACCCAGAGGAATAAATTATCATAGTTCCTGTCATTCAGTCCAAGAAATCTATCCAGACCATCATACGTTTTCAAGCTGTTTTGTATACATGAAGAATTGTGGCATGTTTGATGTGATAAGTTTTCTTGTGATAAGTTGTGTTAGAGGATTAAAATTGACCAGTATACCACTTTTTGCAATATTGTAATGCAGCCATATTGTAACACTAATTTATATGGCTTAACCTTTTTTTTTATTCTGTTATCACACTTTAAAGGTTTTTTTTTTTTTAAGTAAATACAATTTAGTCAGTGTTAAAGGTTAGGCAAAAGGAGCAGTTGCCCAGGGTCAGCTAAAACAATTTAAGTGCATGTGAAATAGATGCTGAGTTAAAATTCTGCAATGTGCATTGACAATGTGAATATTACTAAACGCTTGCATGAAATAAAAAAAGAAACAAAACAAAATAAAAAAGAAGAATCACATATTTTTCCATTATTGGAGATCAATGATGCACTAAGCACTAATGTTACTCAGAGTGCTCTTTGCCAGATGACAAACAATGAGTTTGTGCTACTTTCTTCAATCACATGTAGTTTATCCTTTTTAGATGTCTGTCTGTTTTTATCCTGTTTCCATAGATTAGTTAGTTTATTTATTTATTAGGAGTTTTACCTCATGTTAATGACTGGTCATGATAAGTTAGTAGATTTCCCACTAGGTTTCCAACTCATCAGTGGGGGAATTTGGTATCTCCAATTCATGAATTTGGACTGTGGGTGGAAGCCAGCACCAACAGAGGAAACCCACACAGACACAGAGAGCACATGCAGGCTCCACACAGGGGAGGATACAGGCTGCCCTACCCAGGCATCAAGCCCAGGGCCCTCTTGCTGTGAGGTGGCAGCATTACCATTTACACACACACACACACACACACACACACACACACACACACACACACACACACACACACACACACAATTCCCTTGCTATCCTTGTGAGGACCTTCCATTGACATAACTATTAATGCAGCTAATTAATGCTATGCCTTACCCTAACCTCAACCTCGGTATGTGACTTTTGGCTCTTTTTTGTCTATTTATTTATTGTTTTTTTATTTTTAAAAACTACAATGAAAATAATCACTTTCTTTATGGGGACCAGCACAATGTCAAAAATATCAGCTATTCCTATACATGAGGACACTCGGTCCCTACAAAGATACACACACAGATGCACACACACTCTTGTAGACACTATGGAGAAGAAGAAACAGAAGGTGGTTCTGAATAATTTATGCTTTGCATGAAAGGCCTACTGTCGATCAATGTTCCCTTTACAAAACACACAAACAGAAACTCTGTTAATACATAACAAATTACAAGCTTTCAATCCTTGATTACATACATGTTTCAGTAACTCTCTTAACAAAGATGTTTTTTGTAGTGTGTGGTTTTTATCCTTTTAGATTTTCATTTATATTCTCACAGAAAAATTTAAGCTTTGTGTAATTTGTTTTTGCAAATAATCTAGATACTGTATGTTGATCTTGAAAGTTGTACACATGAACCACCATCCATATACACAGTGTATGAATATCAGTATGTACTGTATCACATGATGTGCATTCTGTTTGCCTATTAATTCTTTGCCTTTCAGTTGTTTGCTGTCCTAACCAACAGACATATAACCAACATAACCAGCATGATGTATTGAATGCCAGCCTACTACATTATTACATTTTACAGGTCTGTGTTGGTGTGGGGTTTATGTTCATGAATTAAATGACAAATTGTCTCTGCCATCATTAGCTGTACGTATTAATACTATGGCAGACTGAGATCATTATTCTTTAGTGTGTGCAAAATGAGAAGCTCCAGAGTCATTTCTTTAATGGCTCGATTAAGCCTTTCTAAAGGTTGATCAGTCTTGTGAGTAGCAGTAATATAACTGCTAGAATGCTACATGATGACATGTATTGTTTGCAGTCGTACACAATGCAAAACAGCTCTGTCAATGAATACAGCCAAATGTCACAGGCTAAACCATGCATAGTGTCACCCTACCTTTCTCATTTGGGGAAAAGCAAACCTGTGTTTTATTATGTGTGTAATGTCTAGATCACATTACTCAGTCAGGCTTGTAATCAAGTGCAGACCATACAGTATGCACTGAGTCAGAGAAACGCTTGCATTATTAATAGTGTTTTTAGAAATAAGGCCAAGTGCATAGAGACAGAGAGAATCGGAGTATACTTTAGAGTAACAGTTGGCATCAGACCAGTAAAAATCATAAAGCACTTATCACCCCTCGCACTGCACCGCGCTCCCTTAGGTCCTCCAGCACTTCCTGATTGGTTCCACCCTCTACTAAGGGCAAACACTCCTCACGACTCCTCTCTGTTTTGGCAGAGAGCTGGTTGAATGAGCTTCCTCAGAAAAGCCAAATCCAAATCCATCTTTAAACGACATCTTAAAACTTTCTTTTTCCAGAGATCCTTAAACTACATATCCCTTTCTTAAAAAAAAAAACCTTCAGTCTTCAGTTATCAGACATTAAGCTGCCTGGTCTCTATAGTAGTAGTATATAAATCATTGCAGAAGAATGTAGAAAAAAGTGAGAAGTGACATTAGATTGTCAGTCCCACATCATTTTTATGGGCTTTCATCCAAAATTAGAAAATGTAAAAGCTTATTTTAAACCATATATAGTTATATATAGCAAAAATATAGATAAAAATAAAGCTATATAAAGGGGAAACATGCCTTTAAATAATCTGCCTATTTGCCTTATGATCAGGAGAATCCCAACAATATCACAGCCATCAGACCCAAGAGTAAAAGTGAACACAGCTGTCCATGCTCTTTGGGTGGGTGGGATAGCATTACAGTACTCTCTTCCATGTCAATTATTGCAACATTAACCAATCATCGGTATCTGTGAGTTCATGTGTGCACAAAAGGGCAGTTAGAGCTTTTCTCCAAATGCATTATGCTGCCCTGGGATGTAGCATGAGCCTTAGTTTGAAAATATAATTGTTGTGACTAGCTTCACATGTCCTAGAGGAAGCACATACTAGCCTTTACCCTCCCTGGTCGGTAGCTGTCATGTGATAGGGAAGAGTTAGTGAGTAGGAAATGACAAATGACTAAAGTGAGAGAAAATCAGGGTAGAAAATGCACAGGTTACATAGTGTACTTAATTTTACGATGCATCACTCTATGTAGTATTATATTTACATACAGTACATGCTGTGTAGTTTGTAGGTTGGACCTATTTTATTAGTGAAGTATGGAACAGGTACTAGCCCGGGGAGCAATTGTGGTTTAGGTTCCTTGCTTAACGGCACTTCAGCCACGTCTTGTCGATTGCGGGGATCTTACCTGTGACCAACCACATGCCCACAGCTTCCCAGTGTCATGTTTAAGTTAGGTTGAGGAAACACACCCAGGCATCATGAATCATCAAATCATGAATTTTTTTCAAATTTGGAACAAAGCTACCTTCTCCAGGACAGGATTTGGCCAAAGCTGCATCATTTAGATATAGATTAGCTTGAGCTGAAGGACCTTAGTGTATTGAAGATTAGATTGAGCCAGACACGTGTTTATACAGCAATGCTTTGATGCTGACCCAGGCACATTGCATTGTACAGGGTATGGTCTCTGTCTCAACATTGCATTTAGTATTTTGCCAACAACACTCTCCCAACTGCCACTCTGCTCTTAAAGATATTAATACAGTGTCACTTGGCCTCTAGAGTTTGTGGAAAACATTTATACTTAGTGTTTTTTTACATTGGAATTACTAAACAGACATATCTCAGATTCAGGTCCATTTGTGTTACAGAGGCCAGATTACCCCAGTCTTATACATCATAATATTTCCCCTGCTCTAACTCACCCATTTTAACTCAGGAAGCTTCTTGAATGAGCTCTTTAGGTAAATGAGGTATGATGGGAGCTGGAAAAACAGGTTTAACTAACCCTGACATCCCCAAAAAAGTCCCTGCTGTCACAGTTCCCTTAGCAGTGTCTGTTTCTTTCTCTTTCTTGAAGTTAATAAGACAAAAAAGTCATGTTAAGGCAAAGCTGGTCATGTTACAGAGAAACCACAAAGTGCAAAATTGTCTGTCTTAAAGGCTTTCCTGTATCAGAAAACTTATGAAATGCTGAGACCTGAGATGCCTTCAAAAAAGGCTAGATCGTTCTTTACCGAAAACAGCACCGTATCATTGATCATGCATGTTTTTAAATTAGTTTTTGAGGAACATCTGCAGGTCAGCTCATTTTGTGATGGAAAATAGAGAAATTTATTTCCAAAATCAAATGAAAGCTACATTTTCAGTCTGTACCTACATTACCAGTCTGTTTGTTTCTAGGCTTTATTAGGACCAGTGGAAATACCAGTGTAAAGCCATTATATTATTGTACTATACTACTAAGAGTTTAGTGAATGTATGTTAAATCCATGTACACCAAAGCTTTTTTTGTAAAGCCTGGTTAAACTGCGTTCTGTGATCTCACTATGTACCGACAGGCTCATTGAATAACGAACGTCATTCGTGTTTTGCATGTGCTAAGCCCTGGTTGCTCATCTGCATCTTGTTGCCATAGTGATTCTCCCATGGTATTGTGTCTCTGGGTAACTTCATTAAAAATTACATGATAGGTTTTGCTCAAGACCTCCCTTCTAGAAGCTAAATATAGTTTGAAATATGGCATTTTCTCGCTCTCCTTTAGACCTAACAGGCTGTAATGAGCGAGGCGTACAAGGGTTTTTAAGTTCACACTTTCACACTCTAAGTATGAACAGAGGTTCACACAGCTTTAACAGCCAGTACCTTTGTGTTTGTGATCAGAGTGAAGTCTGAAGTGTTTTCCTCAGGATAGGGTGAAATGGAGATCTTAGTTTTGTGAGTCAGACACTGAGTAACACGTCTTAGTCATTGGTAAAAAAAAATATCATTTTTAAATAAAAAGACATGCTGTACAGACTCATATTTGATTTTGGCTGCACTTAATTACACAAACGTATGGTTTGCATATATAATGGAAGGCGAAGCACCAGAAAAGCCATTATTCATTTTGTAATTCTTTTAGGAGAGAAAAGGGTTCCTCAAGGGTTCTTAGGGCAGTTAAGCATTCTTAGTCTCATAAATGAGTTCTGCTTTGGATGGGAAGCCGCCTATCCTAGTAGGGCTGCAGGCAAGTTTACGATTCCACAGAACAAAAAAAATTAAACATTTTCTATCTCGTATACCCTGGAGTGTCAGAAAAACTGGTAGTTAATATATGGTAGGTCCCCCATGGGATCTTGCAGGAAATGTTGCACAGTCCTCACGCTGATGTTTGTTGAGGCCCCATCATTGAATTCCGATGCTTTTTAAGGCCACACTGTTGTCGTTAGTTTGGGGTTTTGCCCAAACTTATGACATTCTTGTAGTCCTCAAAATGCTCATACATGAAAGTCCGAACTTTGCTTCTTCTTCTTAAATGCATCTCATGAGCTCCAACTATTAAACTGCGTCGACAATTGCAAAAATCATGATAACTTGCCAATCTCATGGTGGAAACAACTCTTCCATGGAAGTCTTCCATAGATGTCTGTCGCTTTATAAACACGCTGGCAGATGCGTCCAGTTATATGCATAGTGATGTTTTCTGATAATTCAGTGTATTATTACACACATCTTTTATTTCAATAATGTTTTTGGTGCAAGTAGCATATCTGACTAACAGCTCACCATTCATTCCTTCATTTATCTTCTTGGCCGCTTATTTATTTTCAGGGTCACGGGGAAGCCGGTGCCTAGCTGGCCACATAGGGCGCAAGGCAGGAACAACCCTAGACAGGGCGCC
>JANCOA010299807.1:0-17848 GCA_024363135.1 Leptodoras oyakawai | reverse complement strand
AAAAGAAACACTGCATTCCAGAAAAAGAACATTATACCAACAGTAAAATATGGTGGTGGTAGTGTGATGGTCTGGGCCTGGAAGACTTGCTGTGAAAAATGGAACTATGAATTCTGCTGTCTACAAAAAGATCCTGAAGGAGAATGTCCGACCATCTGTTTGTGACCTCAAGCTAAAACGAACTTGGGTTATGCAGCAGGACAATGATCCAAAACACACCAGCAAGTCCACCTCTGAATGGCTGAAGAAAAACAAAATGAATACTTTGGAGTGGCCTGACCTGAATCCTATTGAGATGCTGTGGCATGACCTTAAAAAGACCCACCAAAAACCCACCAATGTGGCTGAATTACAACAATTCTGCAAAGATGGATGCTGCCAAGGGTGGCCCGACCAGCTATTAGGTTTAGGGGCAATCACTTTTTCACACAGGGCCATGTAGGTTTGGGTTTTTTAGAATAAACACCTTCATTTAAAAATAGCATTTAGTGTTTACCTGTGTTGTCTTTGACTAATATTTAAATTGGTTTAACAACACGAAATATTTAAGTGTGACAAACATGCAAAAAATCAGGAAATCAAATCAGGCAAACACTTTTTCACACCACTGTACGTTAAAGCTAATTACCAGAGGCATTAATTTGTTTTGAAAAGTAGTGGAATGTTTAGCTTATACTATGGCATACATTGGTAATAAACCAATGAACAAGATCCTGCAGTGTAATACAAAGCCTGTGGCACAGGGGTAGGTAGAGGAAGGAAGGTTTTTTTTTTTTTACAAGTGAAGGGCCAGGACTCCCGTGCTTTGATAAAAAGTTCTATGCACCTAACTGTGTATTTGTGTATTTGAACACCACAGTGTTCTCCAGCCTGCAAGAGAGGCATCCATGGTGATTAAATTGCATTCATCTTAAAAACACAGCATTTAAATAGACAGCATATATAAAATAGTATTAAAAATATGTAAGATTAAAAATGGATATAACAATAGTTACATACATGTAATTACTGAGATGGGTCCTCTTCAGTTGCTGCAGGAATTATAGGCATTAGTGAGTGTTTTTTTTTTACCAGAGAGGAGGTGTGGATGGACCAGGTCAGGGATGAATAAGATGAACCTCTAGGAACCTTGTGTTCTGAACAATCTCAACAGGAGTTCAATTGATATAGATCAGGGTGTGCATGGGTTGTTCTCCTAATGTCAATTGCCATCTCCTTGGTGTTATTGCCATTCAGTTACCAAGTTGTTGTTGCTGCACCATTCCACAAAAAGTCTCACCTCCTCCCTGTATGCAGTCTTACTGTTGTCCAGGATGAGTCCCACAACTGTTGTGTCATCTGATTTAATTTATGATGTGATTTGTGCTATACATTGCATGACAAGCATGGGTCATCAGGATAAACAGAAGGGGTGTGCTCAAGACACATCCCTGTGGAGATCCTGTTTTCAGTTAGACCATGGTTGATGTGTTACTGCCTACCTGCACAAATTGAGGGCTGTCTGTGATAAAGTCCAGAATCCAGTTGCAAAGGGGAGTGTTTAGTCCCAGTGTACCCAGTTTGCTGGCCAGATTCTGTGGGATTATGCTGTTAAATGTCAAGCTAAAGTAGATAAACAGCATCCCTACATGTGTGTTCCATTGTCCAGATGCTCCAGGATCATATGAAGTACAGTTGATATGGCATCTTCAGTGGAATGGCAAGGGTGGTCTGCAAACTGTAAAATGTTGAGTGAAGGGGTAGAACAGATCTAATGTGGTCTTTGACTAGTCTTTCAAAACACTTCATTACCATGCTACCGGTCAATAGTCATTTAGACTCGTTACTATGGATTTTTTTGGAACTGGGATAATAGTTCTAAAGCATTTTCAGTCATGAGCTGTGGGTAATGACCAAAAGGACAAGATCGCGGATACAAGGTGGCTGGGAGCTCCCCTAGTGATAGGGTGAGATCCACGGTCATCCGGGAGGAGCTCGGAGTAGAGCCGCCGCTGAGAGGGAAGTCTGGGTATCTCTGCTGCTGCCCCCGTGACCCGGCCCCGGATAAGCGGAAGAAGATGGATGGATGGATGGATGGATGGATGGATGGATGGGATAATAGTTCTGAAGCATTTTGAACAGTTCCGAAGGTTTTAAAGAATGATGCTATGACAACTTGACTCAGGAAGACATTAAATCAGTTGATCTGTGCATCTCTTGAGCATACCATCAGGTATCTTTTCAGGACCTGCAGCTTTCCATGGATTACCTCTCTCTAATGAGGTACTTCTCCTTCTGTAAGGAAAGCTCACAATCAGAAATGGGCCCCCTACCCTGAGATAAGGACAGACTCCCATCCAATTTGAGTTAGGTGTATAACCTGCTTCTGGATTATAGAAGGGGGTTATAAACTAATAAAGTGCCTAATGTTTAAGGATCACATTTGTGGCCACCATCATCACCCAGCACCATATGTTGGTGAGTAATGTGGTAGTGTGGCTGAATTTGATGGCAAGTCTAATACTATCCACATGTTGGTGTAATTGTTATGTCTTGGCCGCCAGAGGGTGCCAGATTCGCCCTGTGGGAGACTACTTCCTGACTGCATTTCCCACACGGCATTAACAATCAAGCCGCCCCGAGGAATATAAAGGACCCTCAGTTTAGCTCCTCAGGGCGGATCAATGTTGAAGTTCCCATATTCTACGCCGCCTCTCTAATCCTTGCTGACATCTTTCCAAAGCTACGTTTTTGTTCTTGTCTCCCATTTTTCTTGCCTTTTGTTTGCTACTTTGTTCTTCTAGCTTGGTTCTCACTCTGTCTTTATTTATCTTTTTAGAATCCAGTTCCAGAGCGTGGAGTGTCCCTCATCTCCCCACCACTGTTTTGGATTAGCTTCTGTGCATTTGTCTTTTGTGTTTTGTTTCTCCCCTCCACGCTCTGAGGTGTATTTTGGTTGATACTTTGGACTCTGACTATTTCTGTTCTTTATGTTTTGTTTAGCCATTCGGCTTCACCTATTTTGTACTGCTGCTCATAATAAAATATATCTGCACTTGACTCCGCTAGTGTGGGATCCTTACAGTAATGATGTGGCTAGTGTTCTCATCTACTTGAATCTACTTGCTGCAGGGGTCAGTAATTTTAGAAGTGCCAGATTGAAATCATCTTGTTAATTAGTGTGCCAAGAAATGTTAAGTCCTATTCCATTATTCTCAGCTCAGGTATTCAGATGACTTTGAAAAGTCATTCTTGGTAAACACTCTGGGGAGAGTTGGGGAGGTAGGGTCTCTGACAGGCAATGGCTTACATAGCTGCAGACCACCAGCCCTCTCTGTGCCCCCCATGGGTTTAGGATATGCTATAATAGCAGTGCTTCCAAAGAGATCTTAATTATTACTTTTTGTCACTATCTCCCCATGTCAGTAACATGTAATTTGCATGTGTGGTGCCTTCCTAGGACATGATAGCTGTTTTTCAGGCTCCCTGTCTGGAATTGATCCTCCTTACTTTAAGATATAACTTCCACCACTGCTCGGTGCAGCTGCCAGTCACAGTCTCTCCTTGTTTGTGTCATTTTGTCTATTGTTTTAGTTAAATTGTTTCTTTCATTTAATCTTTTCTATTTTACGGATACCTAACATTCACTTTAAGTTTCAACACTTTGCTTGGCCTGAAATGACTACTTTAATGGAGTTTTTGGATCTCACTACCATGCCCTTGCCACATGTCCTTGCCCTGCCACATTGTGTACTCATGGGATCAGTTGATTGCATTGAAGAAGACACCAGCTTTGATTAGCTCTTGGCCACTCATACCCACAGGGTTGAGATGGCAGTAACAAGAGGCACGGAAGGAGAAGGAGATATAACCCTCTATTAAATTTGGTGCTTTGGGTACAATTCTCTCATACTGACCACTGGACTTTCAACATGGCACCTCATGGCAAAGAACTCTCTAAGGATGTGAAAAATAGAATTGTTGCTCTCCACAAGATTGCTAAAGATTGCTAACACCCTGAAAATGGTCATAAAGCGGTTTTCTTTAGTGGCGATTCTCAGAACAGACCTCACCGGAGTCAACCAAAGAAGTTGAGTCCATGTGTTCAATGCCATATCCAGAGGTCAGCTACAAAAAGAGATGCATAAGTGCTGCCAGCATTGCTGCAGAGGTTGAAGAAGTGGGCAGTCAGCCTGTCAGTGCTCAGACCATATGCCGCACATTGCATCAACTCGGTCTGCATAGCCACCATCCCAGAAGGAAGCCTCTGAAGCTCATGCCCAAGAAAGCCTGCAAACAGTTTGCTGAAGACAAGCAGTCCAAGAGCATGGATTACTTGCTCTGTTACATGAGGTCTGATGAGACCAAGATAAACTAGCATGTGTGCCGGCACCCTGGTGAGGAAGATAACCATGTCTTGCCTACAGACAATCATGGTGGTGGTAGCATCATAGTCTGGGGCTGCATGAGTGCTGCTGGGGAGCTGTGGTTCATTGAGGGAAACATGAATTCCAAGTAGAGCATGATAACCACCCTTTGGAAACTGGGCCACATGGCAGTTTTCCAACATGATAACAATCCCAAACACTCCTCCAAGATGACAACTGCTTTTCTGAGGAAGCTGAAGGTAAAGGTGTTGGACATGCCAAGTATGTCTCCCGACCTAAACCCAATTGATCACCTGTGGTGCATCCACCAGTGTGGAAGAGGATTCCAGTAGCAACCTGCTCTGGTGAAGTGGACATGTTCACTATGAGGTGTATGCACTTCGGTTGCCAGCTATTTTGCCATTAATGGCAGTGTGTTGAGTTAATTTCAGAAGACAGTAAATCTATACTGCTATACAAGCTGTACACTGACTACTCTAAGTTATCCAAGTTTCATGTTATATATTGTCATATATATGTCATATATCATAAATATTTGCAAAAATAAGAGGAGTGTACTCACTTTTGTAAGTGACTGTATGAGCAAGCAGGTACAAAAAGCAGGGAGGTTTGCTGTGTTTCTGAACAACAAATGGTGTAACCCTGGTCGCATTACAGTGAAAGAAATGTACAAGTTTAATTGAATAGGATTTAGTCACCGCTATTGTTATAGCTTAAAAGAAAGGGGCACCACCAGATTCATCAAGATTGGAAAATCAGGAAAGAACAGTTGAATTACCTCTTATCAGTCACCCTCTGATGTCGAGAGATCACACTATTCATGGACCACAGAATGTACAAGAACCAATGAATGAATATTAAATGAGAAGTTTATTAAGACATTCAGAGTTGCAGTTAATAAGTAGAATGGGTGTATATGTATATAAGAAGGTTAATAACTTGTGTTTCTAGCCTGGTATATATGTTCCTATAATAGATAGGAAGATGTAAGGAAATTTTATGATGGTACCAGGAATGTAACTGAGAATAGCTATCACGCGTAGCCGGGAGTTCAGAGAGCAAAAGTGGCCATGCTCTCAGGGTGGGAGGGGCAGCATATGCTCTCTCCCATATCAGTCAGAGTGGCACTGTCCAGTCAGGAGTGTCTGTGAGCTCAGAGAGCTTTCCTCTGAGTGTGTTACACCACTCCCAGACATTGCATGAGCTGCAGTTTGAAAAGAGGAAGCATGTGATGGCCTTGCTCTCCCTGACTGGCAGCTCGTTGTGTGACATGGGGGGAAGTACTGATGGGTGGGAATTGAAGACGACTGAAATAGGGAGAAAATTGGGGGAAAAAAAGTAAAAAAGAATAGCTGTCACAGGTTTACCTCTTTGACACAAAAATTAGAAAAAGAAATGGGAAAGATTTTTTTTGTAAAAAGGCTTTGACTGGTTTAAAAGCATCGCCTAACCACACCAATGCTTAGGAAGAGCCCACTTGTAGTCTGAGTTTGAAGACTTGCTGTCTGACAATGCACAAACACCCAGGGATTGGTTCTGGATCACTGGATGCCGGAGTTTGTTTGTTTCCTGCTCATTGCATTGCTCATTGAAGCTGAAGGAAACAGCGAAGCACTGAATCTTTCTCAATTTCAGACACCATCTGAATGGCCTGTGGCACAACTCAGCTGTTCTTGTCTGTGTGGCTCAGTTTGTGAAGCGACTGGCGAGTCGTGGGTGAGGTTAGCTGCAGCTCAATTTAACAAAACGAAGGAAAAATTATTTGCCATTGGCCACCAGCAAAGGGACTTTCCATCTATATCATAAAACTGAAGCAAATGCCAATAACTCGGTGACCAGAAATGAAATGGAGCATACACAATCTCGACGTGACTGAGATGGGTTATACAATAATCACAGAACACTCAATTTAATACCACAAAAATAAAACAAAGACAAAAGCTTCTCTGGGAAACTCCTCTGAAAAAGTTTAAGTGAGGGACTCCAAAGGAATCCAAAAAAACTGATTTTCAAAGCAGATGAAAAGACAATTGTTTTCAACACAAATGAAAAGGAAAAAGCGCACACTTTTTTCTTTCTTGTGGGGAATTTTTATTGATTTGACATGTGGAGGAGTTAAGGCAGAGTTAAGGTGGAGTCAAATGAGGAGGAGGAAGATTTACCCAGTCAGATTGGCTTCCCTGGATTCAAACAGCAGAAGAAGGGAGGAGCATAGAGCTCTTTGTACTAAATGAAAAAAGGAATATGCAAATACATTTTTTACAAAATAAAGCAGGGGGAAAAAAACATCTATATCCAAACATCCCAGATTGCAAGCAAATATGCATACAGTCACCTCCATTTCATGGATTTGTTTTGACTCGTGAATCGGTTCAGTTCACAATTTGGTTCCTTGTAGCATATGGATTGATATATGGCTGGCACTGATCCGGAAGGAAGCGATCTGAGGTATTCAGGTATTTTTTTTATCTATATTAATTCATATTTGCCATTTGTATTTCAATAAAAAGTGAAATAACTAATGTTAGCTTTGTTTTTTAGGATAATTTTCTCCAACAAATGTGGCTGTTCATTTTCAAGGTAAGTTAATACTACCTGTAAATCTTGTTAACTATAGCTGATGCTCGGTTAACATGTTAGCAAGCTAGTTAAGATTCTGAGCTCGATGCTACTGGGAATTTTGATGCCTATAGTTTAAATACGGACATATATAGCTCCTAACAGGCATGTAAATAACATTTTATTGTGTCTCCATTTTTAAGTAACTCTTTATTAAGGCTTGAAGTCTGATTTAATACCTATTAGCCAGGTAGTTGTCTGTCCAGCCTGTCAGTGAAGGCAGAATATATCCAGTTACAAAGAAAACATAAAGTAGCACAAATAGTGTTCAACTGGCAGTTCATTACATCTTTTCATTTAATGGACACAGATGTAAATGCTAAGTGAGCTTTTTCAGTGAGTTATTATAAAGTCAGAGTTTCATGTCTGCTGAAACTCTGAGATATTTATGCTTGTGTGATTGTCTATTTGTTTATGCTTGTAGCATGTTCTTGCCATAATTTCATCTTCTTTTAGTTGTACTGAACATCTGCAAATGGCATGTTGTCACAGAACACCTAACTGGCATCATATGACATTTTGGTAGACATCACCCAACCCTACATAGTGGTAATATTAAGTACAATAAATGTGGTGTTAATGTAGGATATCAGTAAATTCAAAGAAGTAGCTGTTGCACAGGAAGCTGACTTCAGCCTTGTGTTAAATCTATAGATAGGATATTATGATAGTCCAAATGACTTTATCAGGAAATGTTTCCAGCGTTAAAAGAATAATTAGGATATTAGGATATTTTGATAGCATAAATCAGTGGGATCCATGGGGAAGTAGGAATATTATGCTGTAGTCTGTAATTAATATTTGACAGCCAACGTTGCATAAGTTGCGAACTGCTAGGTAGACTAAGTTTGAACTTAAAGTTATGCTTGAACATTTGTGAAGCCTTTGGAATTGTCTATATTTATACATAAATTTGACCATCAGATTTTCACACAAGTCCTAAAAATAGATAAAGAGAACTAAATCAAACAAATATTGGACTTGGTAATTTATTTATTGAGAAAACTGATCCAGTATCACATGACTTTGAGTGGCAAATGTATGCAAACCTTTAGGACTAGCAGATAATTTGAATTTTAAATTAGAATCAGGTGTTTCAATCAATGAGATGGCAGGTGGGAGTGGGCGACCTGTTTTATATAAAGATTTTATATAAATGACTCCACCAATCCACAGTCAGACAGATTGTGTACAAATTGAGGAAATTCAAGACCATTATTACCCTCCCCAGCAGTGGTCGACTAACAAAGATCACACCGAGAGCATGTAATAGTCCACAAGGTCACAAAGGAACACATGGTCATTTCTAAGCAACTAAAGGCCTTGCTCATGTTGGATAATATTAATGTTCATGAGTTCACCATCAGGAGAGCACTGAACAACAATGGTGTGCATGGCAGGGTTGCAAGGAGAAAGCCGCTACTCTCCAAAAAGATCATTGCTTCCTTTCTTCAGTTTCCTAAAGATCACATGAACAAGCCAAAAGGTTATTGGAAAAATGTTTTATGGACAGATGAGACATGAATAGAACATTTTGGTTTAAGTGAGAATGTTTGGAGAAAGGACAACAGTGCATTTAAACATAAAAACCTCATCCCATCTGTGAAATGTGGTGGTAGTATCATGGTTTAGGTTTGTTTTGCTGCATCTGGGCCAGGATGGCTTGCCATCATTGATGGAACAATGAGTTCAGAATTATACCAGAAAATTCTAAAGGAAAATGTCAGGATATCTGTCCATGACTGGAATGTCAATAGAACAGGGGTCATGCAAGAAGACAATGACCCAAAGCACACAAGTCGTTCTACAAAAGAATGGTTAAAGAATAAAGTTAATGTTTTGGAATGGCCAAGTCAATGTCCTGACCTTAATCCAATAGAAATACTGTGGATCTGAAATGAGCAGTTCATAGAAGGAAATCCACAAATATAACATACTTGAAGCTGGTTTATACAGAGGAATGGGCTAAAATTCCTCCAAGCCGATGTGCAGGACTAATCAACAATTACCGGAAATGTTTAGTTGCAGTTATTGCTGCACATGGGGGTCACACCAGATACTAATGCTTCTCAGCTATGTTTTGTTTGTGCTTGTTTCTAGAGCCTGTGCATGGTGTGTCCCTGCCTTATCCCTGCTACATGGTTTACATTATGGTTCTTTTGAGCTTTTGGACTATCATTTTGTTTTGGTTATCATTTGGTCTCTGCTTCCCACCCCCTCGTGACCACGCTCTGTGCCCTTTGTTTTTGGACTGTGTGTCGCTTTTTGTATGAACTTGATTTACATTTGAATAAACTTGCGTTATACTAAACTGTCTGCTCTTGATTCCAGCCTGTGTGGGGATCAATCCAGTTTGGTTCTCCTTATCTTCTTTTAGGACTTGTGTGAAAATCTGTTGTTTTAGGTCAAATTTATGCTGATAATTCCAGAAGGTTCAGAAACATTCAAACACCACTGTAGTGTAAACTTAAGTTGAAAATACCATATGCAATACAAAATTATTTACACCTGGTTGTCAGGTCATCTGGTTGAGATGACCAGTCTTTTAACATCTTTTCATTTTGACTATTTTCACTGTTCATGCCATGCACCAAATTATGGAGAGAAGTATCAATAAGAGTATCAATACGCAGAATCAGTATCCATAAAATCTTAACAATACCCATCCCTAGTCACTAGGCCTAACTGTACAATGCTGTATACCTGTATGAAAGTAAAATATATCAAAAGTACAATTATATAAATATCAGGAGTTATAATCAATTTACCTTAGATGAAGTTAGTATCAATATTGGTACTCTGTATCTTTACTCAAGCATCAGTTATTGGTATCAATATCAAAAGGCAAAGTGGTGTTGGTGCAGTTCTAGTTATAGTCTAAACAAATCATCTTTAGCTTCTCTGAACAACATGGTCTGTAAAAGCTTGATCAATATTCAGTTGATTCAGTTTAGTACCTCAGTCCTTGTTTAATTAAGTAATAAATTAATTCAGCATTCATTTTCATCATGCCGTGAAGTCCACAAAACATTATGATGGAAGGGATATGGGCCTAGACATGGAATACTCAAATATTAAAGCACAGACGTGATTTAAACTGCAGCATCCAATGACATAGCAATGGAGATTAAGAACCCCAGTGATTCATTCAGGTTTTGATTAAACTCTAAAAAACAGCTGCAGCAAGGTCTACGGTTATCATCAGGTTATCTGCCGTCTTTAACTGTGTGTGTTTTCTTGCGCTAAATAAAAAGTATGATCCTCCATTTGTTAAAATTTAGCTATTCAAACTTCTCACAACACAAATGATTAGCCAGTCTTCTAACAATTTATCTTACCAAGCATACTGTACATCATTCTACAGCATAGTAACTGAATGTTTTATACATTTTGTTGTGTTGTGATTCTTAATATTTCAACTCTAGGTCACACTAGGTTCAAACTTTAATATCACTACTTGATTTATGATTTATGCTAATTAATATTTTAATGTTGGTAACAGTTTCTGTTAAAGATAATTGTTGTCCATTTACATTCTGATGCCTCAGACATAATATCACCTGCTGTACCATATAAGGTGAATAGGAAAATTTGAACAAGACATCTGACAACTAAGGAGATACAGTAGGACAGTCTTTCTACTTTTTCCAGCTGATTCTTGACAAACAAAATTTGCTTCTTGTCACATGGATAGAAACTGCTGCATGGGTGACATGCAGTTTCATTCTTGTTTAGTTCACTTTTGTTGCAACAATCTTACATTTTACTGTTTTATTACAGGAGAATCCTAAAGGACCAGAGTTTCCTAGACCAAAGGTGCTATTTAATTGGCACTAAAACACCATCTAGAATATATTATTTTTATATTTTTATTATGGTTTAATGTTATGATTGATGAGTTTATGTGTTTAAATAAAATGCTCATTGTTTATGTTAACAGTACAGTTTGTCAGTTTTAACAGTTCATACTGAATGAGATGTATTCTTTAAGGTAAAATGACTGTAATGGCATTACATGCCATTCCATCAATGATGGCATGCATGCTTACTGTTTTTAATACTTTATTCATTCTTGCTGGCTTTTTCAATATTGCTGGCTAATTTAGCAATTTATAGCCTTTACACTTTACATTATAGTACAGACAGCTTTAGTGGTTTATTAACATTGTATAGATTGCAGTAGCAAAATTAATTGACGTAATGTGCCTTGTTTTGTAGAGTAGTTTACAAATGGTATTTAAAAAGCAACATTTGTCAGTTATACCTCACAGCAGTTGACCCTGTTTTTTATGTTTTTTTATGTTTATAACAGTTAATTAATAAAAGTACATTTGTCTGTTTTTATACATCATTGTCAATTGGATTAAATATAATAATTAAAAAAAAAATTATTAACATTTTCTTTAATTATTTATGTAAAAAAATATTTTATTATTCTAGTTTACATAAACTATAATGTTTTTGTTCTCCTATTAGACTCTGCTATTAGAAATGTGTTAATAGAGTAATAAAAATATTTTCAATGAAGAACCTGTATCTCAGTGTCTTGGAGTCTCAGAACGCTGGTCTTGGAATACACACTGCCCTGTATATTTTAGTGATTGTCCTGATCCAAACACACCTGATGCTACTCAGCTATACGTCAAGTCTATTTTGAGTTAAAGTGGGTGTGTTGGAGCAGGAAAAACAATAAAATCCACAGAACAGTGCTTGTAACTCTTGTAACATTTCTAAAAGTTTGAATAACCATAACCACCTATTTCCAGATAACGTGAGAGCCAGTGCCTAGGCTCAGCTTAGGGCACAAGGCAGGAACAACCCTAGACAGGGCACCAATCCATCATAGGCACTTGCACACGCACAGGCACACACACACACACGCCACTTTAGAGACAACCTAACGTGCATGTCTTTAGACTGTGGGAAGAAACGGGAGTACCCGGAGTAAGCCCACGCCAACACGGGGAGGACATGCAAACTCCACACAGAAAGCACCCACCTGCCCCACCTGGGGATCAAACCCAGGACCTTCTTGCTGTGAGGCGACAGTACTACCCACTGAGCCACCATGTCGCCTAGGTATAGTAATGTAAATAACAATTCTATACATTCTAAAATAATAAATTAATAATAAGTAATAAAGAACAACTGAAATGCTGGATATGGTCCAGAGCTGAACCATTTTTAAAATGAGGATAATGGATGTGGCCCAGTTCTGAGCCAAATGAGTAAACAAATCATGGAGAACTGGACTGATGCTGGGCCAGTGATGGCCCATATGCGCAAATCGGGTACATACCAGATTTGGCCCTTGGGCCAGACTTTGGCCAGATAATTTTTGTTATTTGGTACATGTATATGTCTTCTTATTCAATGGAGGACTTGTAAAGAGACAGAGAAAACATAAAACATGCATCAAGATAAAGTTGGCATGTATCAATTACTATACATTTTTTAGAATAAAGGTACATAAGATAACAATCATTGATAAGCAGACCTAAACCAGAGGGAAAAACACATAAACAGAAGTAAGTTTGTGAGAGTTCAGAGGTCAGTTCTGTGAAGCTTAATTTCTATTGCTCCTGTAATGCTAATTACTAATTTCCAAGGGTTTTTTTGTCCTTTTCACCTTGGAATTAACCTTTCTGACCCTCTGCTAGGTCACTTAACTGTGGATGAGACAGAAAGGACTTTATCCAGTCAGACATCATGGCGGCTGAAGGTTGTAAATCCTTCTCCTTTGTTTGGGGATCTTCAGAGAATTGTGTGTGCTACATGGTCCATGGAGATGGTATCGTGTGATATCTTGAGGTCAGTCCTGCATGACTGATTTTATGTGGTTTCTCTGGCCTCACTTCCGGGTGTGTACATGTATGTGTCTATTATCAGTGGTGTGTGTCACCATGGCACCAAACAGGGCCTACTACAGAAGTGATCTGTCAGACAGATGAACTGTGTATGATTGGAATGAGTCTGTATTATTTACCATGAGAATTAATGAAGGTGGTCATGTGTGCTGTGTACATTCCTCCTTCCACCAATGCATGTGACGTCATCCACTCAGCCATCATGAGAGTGCAGAACCAAAGTCCCAGTGCATTCATCACAGTGCCTGGAGACTTCATTCACACTTCCCTTTCATTATGTTTGCATTCACATTCAGCCAGTTGGTAAAGCATTGTACCAGAGGAAATTGGACACTGGACTTGATGTATGCTAATGTTGAGAAGCATGCAACACAGCTCTCTACCAGGCCAATCTGACCACAACCATATACTCCTCAAAACACAGTACAAGCCCCTGGACAGTGAGGAAATGGACAGCTGAGACTATTGAATCATTACAGGGCTGTTTTGAGGCCACGCATTGGGATTCTCTGTGAAACTCACAATCAGGATACTGATGAAATAGCATGTGTCACAGAATATATCCACTTCAGCATGGACTCTGCTGTACCATCAAAGACTATCTGATGTTTCCCTAACAGCAAGCCATGGGTTACAGGAGACCTAAAATATCTCCTGAACCTGAAGAAGAGAGCCTTCAGTACTCGGGATAAGGATGAGCTAAAGAGGGTGCAAGCAGAACTCAAAATAAGGACTATGGAGGCCAATGAAGAGTACTGGACTAAGCAGGGTTAGGAGACCAAACTGAAGCATAAGAATGCATGTGATGTGTGAAAAGGCGTGAGACATCACAGGCTTCAACATATGCCCTGGTGCAACAACTGAGGGTAGTCATGGGTGAATGAGTTAGAATGGGTGAATGAGTTAAACCAGTATACTATATGGCTTGACAATGGTTCTCTCCCCCATTGTCTCCTGCTCTGTCTCCTATAATCTCGCAATGTAGCACCTCAACACAACAACAGCCATCACTGTTCACAATCCATACCTTCTCCACTCTGAGCATTAACACCTTAACTGATAAGAATGCTTCATCCCCTCTCCCCATTCAGGACCTGTCCAGCAGCAGTGCACTAACATTCACTGCTGACCAGGTGAAAATGGAGCTGAAGAATCTCAGAGTAAAGCCACAGGACCTGATGGCATCGAGCCAAAGGTTCTGAAACTGTGTGCTGAACAGCTGTGTGGAATACTTGAGCACATATTCAAACTGAGCTGCAGCCAAGAAAGGATCCCAGTCAGATGGAAAACTTCTTTTGTGGTTCCTGTCCCTAAGAAGAAGTAACCAGTGGCACTAAATGATTATGGTCACTCTGATTTCTCTCCTAATAAAGACACTAGAAAGACTGATGCTGGCCCACCTGAGATCACTGCTCTGGACCCACTGCAGTTTGAATATCAGGAAGGCATTGGAGTGGATGATTGTGTGACCTACTTGCTGGATAAAGTGTACTCCCATCTGAACACTATAGGCAACACTGTGAGGACCATTGTTTTGACTTCTCCAGTGCATTTAACACCTTGCAGCCTGTGCCAAATCCATCATCTCATGGACAGTGGACTACATGACTGTGTCGACCCCTGTTTGTGTGGCTGCAGGCCTATGTTTCAGATATGCAGCACTGGGGCTCCTCAGGGGACTGTTTTAGCACCAGTCCTGTTTAACATTTACCCCTTTGACTTACATAGGTAAGTACAACAGATACAACTCTGGTGCATGCCATCTGCAGATATTCTCAGATGACACTGCTATTGTGGAGTGTATTGGGAATGGACAGGAGGCTGAATACAGGAAGCTGGTGTCAGACTTTGTTGACTGGTATAAACGAAACCAACTACAGCTCAACATCAGTAAGTCAAAGGAGATGATGATGGTCTTTAGGAAACTCAGACCTTCCCTGTCACCAGTCACCATTGATAGAGTGGATGTTGTGTTCCGGGGGAACAGCATCAACAAAAGTGCTGAGGTAGTGGCAGAAAAATGGACTCTCAATAAGATGTTTGCCATTATGGTCAAAGCACCACACCCCTGCACACAGTAAATAAACTCAGAAGCACATTCAGTGAAGACTGATACAGATATGCTGTGCTAGAAAGCATTGTGTGAGATCTTTTCTCCCTACTACAATAAGACTCTACAATGTGCCACCTTACTGCAGGGACACTACTGTTTCCTAATGTCAGAACTGTGCTGAGCTATATCATACAGCTCCATATCTATAGTATATTATTATTCACTCATTTGCACAGTGTTGTTTTTAGCATACCTAGCACTGTTTGACACTTTCACCCTATGCCTGCTCCATAGACTGACCACTGTCTGTGTTTGTGATAGGTTACTACTTCATACACTTATTGTACAATACAGACTGATGCTGCTCATGCAAATGGATTGTATATGCTTCATATACACTATATTGCCAAAAGTATTTACTCACCCATCCAAATCATTGAATTCAGGTGATCCAATCACTTCCATGGCCACAGGTGTATAGAATCAAGCACCTAGGCATGCAGACTGCTTCTATAAACATTTGTGAAAGAATGGATCATTCTCAGGAGCTCAGTGAATTCCAGCATGGTACCATGGTAGGATGTCTCCTGTCCAAGTCCAGGTGTGAAATTTCCTTGCTACTAAATTTTCCATAGTCAACTGTCAGTGGTATTATAACAAAGTGTAAGCAATTGGGAATGACAGCAACTCAGTGTGGTAGACCACATAAAATGACAGAGCGGGGTCAGCAGATGCTGAGGTGCATAGGGCACAGAGGTCACCAATTTTCTGCAGATTCAATCTCTACTGACCTCCAAACTTCATCTGGCCTTCAGATTAGCTCAAGAACAGTGCGCAGAGAGGTTCATGGAATGGACTTCCATGGCCGAGCAGCTGCATCTGGAGTCTCGGTTTGGCGGTTTCCAGGAGAATAATCCTTGTCTGACTGCATTGTGCCAAGTGTAAAGTTGGGTGGAGGGGGGATTATGGTGTGGGGTTGTTTATCAGTACTTGGGATTGGCCCCTTAGTCCCAGTGTAAGAAAATCTTAATGCTTCAGCATGCCAAGAGATTTTGTTCATGAACCCAACTAAAGAATTTCATTGATCACGTACAGGCAAACTTTACTAGACATTTCTTCACGGAATCAATTTGAATTTACCACCTTTATTCCACCGGAGCTACAACACCTTGTTCGCTCCCACAGCTACCACCACCACCGACAGGAAGGCCCAGAGACACAGACCTCAAGTGAACATGCTGACCCCAGAAGAGTGTTTCAGAGACAGAGACGTAAGTGAGGAAGGAGGGGAGGGCTCCATGCTAGGCTCACGCTAGCCGACCACTGGTTCCTAGCCTCCTGCTTGCTAACGTGTGATCTCTGGAAAACAAACTGGACCAGTTAAGAGTGAGGATCACATCACAGCGGGAAATAAGACTCTTGCGCTCTAATTTTCACAGAAACCTGGCTTTTCAGACAAAGTGCCCGACAGCACTATTCAGCTCGACACGCACTCAGTACACCGAGGAGACCGGAAGGCTGCCTCCTGTAAGGTTAAAGGAGAAGATGTGTGTGTGTGTTTGTAAACAACGCGTAGTGTGGAGACATACAGACTGTTTATATGCACTGTTCACGAGATGTGGAGTTCATACCATGGGAATTTTGTTGCTGTGTTTTTGGCCGCTGTTTACATCCCCCCGCGGGCTAACTCTACAGCAGCACTTGGCAAACTCCACAATGTCATCAGTGCGTTGGAGACAGCTTATCCTGATGCTGTTTTCATTACTGCTGGTGATTTTAACCAGTTCACCAGTGGTGGTGGGGAGGCTGACTCAAACAGACCTCTGTGCTGCCTTCACGACACTCTGCAGAGCTACCCTGTCTGCAGCAGAGCAGCACATTGATGCTGGAGTATAGGATGCTCTCCACCACACATCTGTAGAAGGAGGTGAGGTCTGAGATTCAGAGTCCAGCTCACCTCAGGTGCCTGAGGAAGTAGAGTTGTTGATGTGCCTTCCTGACCAGACTGGAAGTGTTGTTGCTCCAAGTGAGGGTGTTGCTCAGGTGCACCCCCAAGTAACTGTAGCTCGAGACCACTTCCATCGCAGATCCTCTGATGTGTAGGGGAAGGTGGGCATGTCTGCCCCTTCTGAAGTCCACAATTATCTCCTTTATCTTATTTATGTTGATGCAGAGGTTGTTCTTTCTGCACCAACCCTCCAGATGTTCCACCTCCTGCCTGAAGCCAGACTCATCACCATTTGTAATGCATCCTACCACTGCTGTGTCATCCACAAATTTCACAATATGACAGCCTGGATGGATAGATGAGCAGTCATATGTGAGCAGTGTGAACAGGAGGAGGCTCAACACACAGCCCTGAGGGGAGCCAGTGCTGAGGATCATGATGGAGGAGGAGAGGTTGTGGATCCTCACAGACTGCGGCCTGTTGATGAGATCAGACCAAGTAAGAGGAGTTTGTTTGTCAGGGTCTGGGGTATCATGGTGTTAAAAGCGGATGTGAAGTCCACAAAGAGCATACAGACATAGGAATCCTTCTGCTCCAGGTGGGTGAGGGCAGTGTGGACCACAGCGGAAATGGCATCTTCTGTGGATCGGTTCTTCCTGTATGCGTACTGGTGTGGATCCACAGTGATGTCGATGATGGCTTTGATGTGGGTCATGACCAGTCATTCAAAGCATTTTGTGACTATCGGCGTTAGGGCTATTGTGCTATCATTCAGACCTGTCACTGCAGAACTCTTGATGATGGTGGCAGTCTTCAGGCAGGTGGGAACAGCTGTCTGTATGAAGGAGACCTCTGAGATCTGGTAGGCACACTCCCTTAGCACCCGTCCGGGGATGTTGTCCAGACAAGCAGCTTTCCGGTTGTTGATCCTTAGATACAGTTTTGCATCTAACCAGAAAGTGCAATAAGCAGCAAGTGCAAAATGTACAATATA
>JANCOA010299181.1:0-10024 GCA_024363135.1 Leptodoras oyakawai | reverse complement strand
GAAAATGAGTCATAGATATAGGCAGAGACCAGGAAGTGATTACAGCCACACCCAGTGAGGAGAGAGGTGGAAGGTTAAAAGGCGGGACTGGAGGGGCGAGTAAAGGAAGTGGGCGTGGCCTGCTGGTTCATAACAATGATATACACAGAAATTCTTTTTTTAAATAACCTTAACAATGAAATTTAAACTATAAGAAAAGTTTTATAAAAATATTAAATTAAATGCAACTGTATTTAATGTTATGCACATAATTATTTTTCCCTGCTTCCAAACTCCAGACTCACAATAATTGTGGTAAATTACATGACTTGCAAATTGTTCTTGATAGCTAAAGCAAATACTCACCTTAAAATCTAAATTGTTTGCCTTGCAAATGTATTGCATATAGAAGACCTTTTCTGTTATGCTTATGTAAATCATTTATAATAATTATGTAAAGTATTTATAATATGACAGAAGACTTGCAAATACTATATGCTTATGACTCGTCTTGCACTTTTCCTGACAAACCTTTGAGAAGTATTATAAGTTAAACCTGTTAGCAGGCCAAAATTATTATTTATTTTATTAGTGAGTTCTACTTTTCTACTTTATTACTAGAATGCTGCAAAGTCAGTTGAGTGAATCACACAATTGGGTAGCATGACCTTGGGCAGGATACCTGGTTTCTACGAAAGACAACCCCTTGATTATTAATTCACTAGTGCATGCAAGTTGAGCTTATCTCTAGAGTATGTAGGTCTCACACTTTTTCTGATAAACTCATCAGTAGCAAAAAAGACTAACATTTTTTTAGTTTGCCATCTTGCATAGGTTTGCGAGGAGGGAGGAGGGACCATAAGTAATTGCAGCATCATGGACTGATTCCATTTCAGGGTCTTGGGGAAACACCTTTCAGAAAGGTCATTAAAATTCTCCAAACAGTTGCTGGCAGCAGTGCCATGGCACAAATTATCTACAGATAGAAATTTGCCACTGTCTAGCAATCCCTGCAGAAAAAATAGTATTTTGGAAGTTGTGCAGTGCAACTAGACCAGCATATCAGCATACCAGCATATGAGAAAGTGTAGTGGAAAGCAGTTGTGGAAAGACTTGCTGGTCATTTTGCAGTCACAAGCATGACTCTATGACCTAGTTGCTGAAATCTGTGTAATATCCAAATAGGCCTAGATAGAGGAGGCATAGCATATAGTAGATGGTGAGGCCAGTTGTAGGTCAGTGCATCCTGTCCCAGTGAAGCACTATTCTACAACCCCAGCAGATAAGGTTCTCTCAGTGAATATATCTGCAAATTGGCCTCTGCAAGGCATTAAAAGCCACTCAGCCATGTTCTGCCCTGAGAGTTGATGTCACCTGAGTAATAAGTAATCATCCATCATAACCCTCTCTGAGATGTTAGTACACAAGCAGACTGCCTATAAGTTAAGTTTCAGTTAGTAGATCCTCAAATGTATGTTAATATTTAAAAAGTTCCATCAAAAAGTGAGGGTGAAACAAGAGGAATTTTAATAATAGGCTGGGCAACTATTGTTTTAATCATTAAAATGCACTAAAATGCAACAAACTGCAATCTATAATTTGTTAATTTAGTTGAAACTTTAATTAACAGACATAAGGACATGATTTTCAATGTGTTTTCAATGATTAACTTAATTCTTTTTGTTACATATAAACAAATGTATAAATTGATGTATGCAACACAAAATATTTTTTGAGTCAGAGTTCAGAGTTCAGTTCAGGGTCAGAGTTCACCACTGAGTCACATCACCATTTTTTATTATACTTTTTAATTATTTGGCAATTGAAGATACTAATTGTTGTTTTGCAAGTAGAATCTTTGCCCATCCTTGCTATGTATAAGACTTGAGCTATACAACAGTACAACAGGGATCACTGTTTTCTAATTCTCCTCTTCATTCTCCATTTTCAATAGAAGATAGGCAGTCCAGTCAAGCAAGTCAAGTTGTAACTTGTACAGAATGAGGCCTGGAATTGTCTTGCTGAAATAGGCAGGAGTAGCTTGGAAAAGATATTCTCTTGACAGCAGCATATGTTTCTCTATTATACCAATATATGCCTCTGGCATCAATGCTAATTCCAGTATCTTTTTCCACTGTCTTTCAATCTATCTCAGCTGACATCCGGCCCAGAGAACTTGCCAGTGTTTCTGTGCAAAATTGATATATTTGATTAATGATATATGCTTCCTCTTTGCATAATACAGTTTAGGTTGTATTTTTTGATACAACAGTTGATCCAGGTGGTCAGCTTTGTGGTCAAGCCATGGTATGTGTAGGTGGGTGAATGTGTGTGTGTAGCTCTTTTCTCAGGGTGTGGGGGTCACTTATCAAAGCAGGCTGGATCCTCTACATATTCCCCGCTAAGGCGGGTTCGGCAGTGAATAGCAGGTCAGTAATAGTACAGGGCTACATTGCAAAAATAGTGGGGTGGTGATGATGTGTTAGCAAAAAAAATGAAATCTAAGAGATCAACCTAATTAATCGGCCAATTCAATGAGAGTGGGGTTACCTCTCTCTTCCTCCTCCTCTGGGGCGCTAGACTGATTGTCCCTTTCAATCTTTTTACGTCTAATAAACTTTACCACTCGGAACAAGTGTTAAGCTTATGTTTTAATTCTTGTGTGCGTTTTAGGTAGAGTGCAGTTATCCCAGCTGTGAGGATATAGCCTAGGCCAACTGTGATTGCTAGTAAAGTGTCAGAGGTCGACCAGGATTGGGCAAGTGATTAGCTAGGGTTTAGGGAGTCAGTGACAATCTCCCTGAGGGTATCATCAATGTTTGGGCCCCTACATATTGGAGGCGGTTGAGGGTGTTCGGATTCAATCTCAGAGTGTGGTTTGCGATGAAGTCTGGGATTTCAATTTCGCTTTTGTACTGGGTGGTAAAGTCTTCAATGTGGAGGATAGCATTGCGGGGAAATTTGACTCGGCAAGTGAATGCGATTTATGGTATTGTGTTTGTTGTAGGTGAGAAGGGCGATATGCGAGTTGGAACACTTCTCTAAATGAGGTACTTTTGGGAGGTCACCCCCACTAGGTTAATGGGAAAACCAGTTATACTCAAATGTTTCCTAAGTCAAAGAGACACCATTTATGGGTTGAGTTAGCCTGTAGAGTGGTTTTAGTCTGAGGTTAATTTGTCGGCAAGTTGTATATAACGCAAAGGAGAAGTCGTTCTGGTTGGCCCAGGGAAGTTCTAACCGCCCTAGGAGAGAGTTTTACCATATTTACTTATTAACAGGGACATTCTCGTCAACTAGTCAACCCCCCAACTAGTCCCATGGGGATTTTGTATGGCTTAATCTGGTTGCGGTTCAAAGGGGGATCTACCAGTAGCCTCATGTGGTATTGTGGTACTTTATACCTTTGTGCCCTGCGCACGGAGAGTCATGGGCATATGTTAGCATCACCCCCCTGTGGCACCGGGGTACCACAAACGCATGAGAAGTGAGGGTGTCGGTGCCATACACTAGAAGGCCCTGGACCACATGAAGCGAGGCATGGACATTGTACAGTGCAGACAACTCAGGGGTTGTCTCAAATTCACCATCGGCTATAGCATTATGAATAGGGTCTAGGAGTAACAGGCTTGCAAAGCAACAAGATCTGAATCAGAGAAACCCAGGCCAAGTGAGACAACGACATTTTGTGAACAATAGTGCCTTGCAGCAGTTGACTGTGCTCTAGTGACCGGACATATTATTGGAGTGGGAGGGTGGGCAAAACGAGTGCTGTCGAACTCCCAAGGAATGCCGTTTAAAGCTTCTTGTTTTGCTAACAGGTCAGCCTGATCATTTAGGACTCTGTCTTTTCCTGGGACTCGAGAGTGTGACATGTGTGTCATGCTTGTCCACCAAGGGTTCACAGGCTACAAACAGTTCTTTATATTTTACTGGCTTTCTGTTCGATGTCAGGTACCCATTACTCTTCCATAACTGCAAGTGGCACGAGAAACTAAGATGGGCATAGCTGGAGTTGGTACAGATTACCACTGCTTTAACATCCTTGTTTGCTGCTAGTTGGAGTGTGATCAGTATACCAGTGATCTCAGCATATTGGGACGATTGAGCTCCTAATTGAAACTTTTGGGGTTCGTACGGTTTGTTTTTCACCCATACTAAACCAACACCTGATCTAATCTGGGTTTTGGTGTGGTGGAAAGAACATCCATCTACATATGCAGTGACCATTCCTTTGCAAATGTTTGGGTCACAATAATTGTGGTTACTTGCTACGGGTAGCAGTGTTTTTGGGACTAGGGTATTTGTTGCAGGGAAATCATCCTGGCACTGTTGACCCCTGTTCCTGGGGTTCTCCCCAGACAAACTGAGCATAAGGGCTTGGCTATGTCAGCATAATGTTCAATAAACTGACACGAGTAGTTACAGACTCCAAGAAAACTGCAGAGTTTTGAGATGTTAGTGGGTATTTTGATGTTTGTTATGCCCTGTACCCGACTCACCTGAGGTTTTACTCCCTCTGACCCTACAAGAAGACCGACATAGTTAACCTTGGTTTTACACCATTGACATTTTGAGAGTGAGATTTTTGCACCAGCCGCAGTGAGTTGGTTAAGCACATGATCTATTTTTTTCTAGATGGGAGTCTAGAGAGGAGTTGCACATCAATACATCATCGACATAGATGAGGGTTCCCCTTTCCTGAGCATCAGGGCATGCTTTGTTCAGGAAGATGTTGAACTCAGCTGGTGAGTTGGCATACCCGAAGGGACACCTGGTGAAGGTGTATTGTCGGCTAGCAGATGTAAACGCTAACTTGTGCTGGTCAGCTATGTGAACAGGCATGGTCCAAAACCCGGACCCCACATCGACAGTGGAGAAATATTTAGCGTCTTTAACCTTAGGGAGTTCTTGCTCCAATTGAGTCATTGGCCATCGAGACAGTGGGACCTGTTGATTTAGTTTACGATAATCAATAGTCAGTCTGCACGTACTGTTTGGCTTAATTACTGGCCAGAGTGGAGCGGAATAGGTACTGTTACACGGGCGGATGATGCGTTTCTTTAGTAAGTCATTAATGATTTCTTGCACGGGCTCATACGATGCTAGGGGAATTTTGTACTGGCGTACATATGTTGGGGGTGCACCAGGAGTGGTGGGAATGTGTACGGTGTGGATAGTGGTTAAGCCACAGTCCAGATAGTCTTTGGCAAATGAGGCTTGGTACTTCAACAAGGTTTGTGAAGCTTTCCACGCTCATCATCATTGTGCAAGGCGTCTGCTTCGTTGACAACCTGCTCAATCTGGGATGTAAATTCAGGGTAAGGTTCATCTAGTGGTGTAGATGATGCGATCCTAGACCCCCCTGTTGAGTTAGTTTTTGATGGGGCATGAGCAGATTCAATTGACAAAATAGTGACAGTTTGTAGTGTCATCTGTTCCCCATCTGTTAGGTCGACTCTCCATGCCGATTCATCCTCAATTATGGTGGAGAATATGGCGATGTATTTGTGGGGTTTGGTGTAGACCAGCTTCAAATTTGGTGAATCACTAATCAAGGGGCTTGGAATAGGTCCAATTACTGGGACCCTTAGTTCAAAGTCGTGGAACTTTGTACTTATGAGCCAGCCTAACACGGTGCCTTTGGGTACCACGCTGTTTTCTGCTGTGTCATTCTGCACCAGCAGGTACGCTGACCTGGCACACAGATCCATTATGGGGGTTGCTTCTGTGGACAAACCCAAGTTGGAAAAGTTAGGGGATGGGTGGAAAATGGCTTGTGAGTGGTTTAAGCGTTGGCCGGGTTGTATGTTCAGTTGTATGGACACGTCTCTGGTGTGTGCCGGGATGGTTACGAGGTGCTCGTTAACCATCTGGCAGGCCTACGGGATAGTCTGCCCGGATCCTAGGTTTTCAGGGTCAGGGCATTCACACTCTTCCTGAGCCCTAGTTAAGGACCAGAGGACATTGTTTATGGTGTCCACATGAACATCAAGTTGAACCAGGATATCGCTACCGAGATAAGCGGCCTGTGGTAATTCGGGGACAACCAGGAAGAAGAGGGTTAACTCCCTTTGGTTCCAACGTAACCTCAAGGAACAGACTCCGGTGGCCGCCTTGGTCACCTGAGACGAGGGGTCGAGAGGGAAACAGCATGGGCCTTTTCCCAGCCAAATGTTTTGGACAGATTATTAAAAAGTTCTTGGCTGAAAAAAAGGGCCAAAACTACGTCTGAGACACTAGTGTTTTCTATTTTAACCCCTTCTATAATCTGAGGACAGTAATTTTTTTTCTGGGATAGAGGGTCCTAGCTTGCAGAGGAAGGTATCTTGCTGTGCTAGGAGCTCGCCTGGGGCCAATTGTCAATAACCTCTTCAATTTCTTCCTCATCAACTACACTCAGTGTGTGAGTGAGACCATTAGGCACCTGAGTGTTTGCATTGAGCACATCATATGGTGTAGCGGTATGTAAAATATGGGCCATGGGTAGGGGCTCACAGACTTGAGCCCAGATCTTTAGGCGTTTGAAATCTATCAGAGGTTCAAAACGATTGAGGTCTTTACCTATGAGAAAGAGAATAGTCTCTAGAGGAGACACGTGTACAGGGTGTACTAGGTTCATCGGTCCAATGGTAAAATTTACTAATGCCACTGACTTCAAGGTGATGCCTGTATGGGAGTAGGTTTGAATATTGAGGGAGCAGGTTTGGAGCTGTAGCTTCCTATTGGACCTGTGAGCAGTAGCCCTCACCTGGTTTAAAAGTGTAGCTGACATTAATGTTATATCAGCAGCAGTATCCAAAAGAGCATTGTTCGTAAGGCTATGCACTTCCATATTGGAAGTAAGGCTATACCCCCTTTTCAGTTAAGTTGCAAAGGAATTGATGAAAGGACTGTTCCCCTTGAAGGATTGGAGGTTATTCCTGATGTGGACCCTCCTTGGTGTCTAATTGGACTACCAGTACTGTGTTTGGTGGAATCAAGTTTACAACCAACAGGAGTATCTATCTGTCTGAGAGGATTGTGGTGTAGACCTGAGGCTTCAGGTTCCACTTCACATGGGTCCACATTCTCCACTGGATCGGCCTGATCAGAGAAAGTCTGCATCGGGTCTGACTCAACAGAAGTAAGTGAGAAGAGATCCGCTTTCTTGCTCCCTTGTTTGCACATATCCTCCAGAAGCACTTCAAAGTCTCAAGGGTTTCTTGTTTCAATTTATCCATTTTGGGTTTATTGCGATATGTTTGAGGGGAATCATCCCGACAGGGAAACTTTTGACCCTCCTTGTTTTGAAGAGTTTTGATCCCGGTGGTTAGGAGGGGCATGAGCTGCAGACTCTGTTATTGTTTGCCCCTTTGAGTTAGGGTCCTGTGGACGAGAGTTCCAGGCTCCTTCTAACTCCATGGGTAAGGACCGAGTGTCAAGACTTAAAACACTGGGCTGTTCCGCTTGTTTATGGGGGTTGAGCTGCTGTTTAGCAAACCCTTTTAGGGCTAAATCTCGTAGCTCCTTGCTAGTTAGAGTAGGAGGGCAGGCTGAGACACCCAAATGATGACTGGTGGAGGGATGGAGATTCCTAACAAACAGTGTTTTAAAATTAAAATCCTCCTCCATCTCAGGTTGATTTCACGAACCAAAATATGCTTGACGGAGATGGTGATAATATTGTTGGGGTCATTCTGACCTCCACTGTTTAACAAGTAAGGCTGTGGTCAAACCCGTTTGTGAGAGCGGGTTGGAAAACTCCTCTTCTAATGCCTTATGAAGCATGTAATAGTCATCTCGGACATAGTCAGGTTGATGTTCAATAAAACTACTGACTTCCCGATTTGATGTTACCTTAATTAGGTAGAATTTATCAGCCACCATTGCGTGAGGGAACTTATGCAGGTAATACTCAATATCTTTGAGGTAGGCAGCGACATCATGGGAACCATCGTATTTTGGTTCAAAACGAGTGATATTACATGCTATTTTATCTAGATCTTGGTCAGTGGGAACCTGGTGGACGCCAGCAGAAGGGTGGCGCCCTTGGGGAAAGGCTTCCCGTGGAGGAGCTCGGCTGATCCTCGTTGAAAGGGGAGGCTCAGGTAGGTAGGGAGAAAGAAAGAGGTCTGCTAGATCCCTTTGGGAGTCTCTAGGTGTCGGCTCCCTACCCGGATCAAGACAAAGGGGGCTCCTCCATCCGGGAGGTTGGTTTGACTCTACCTGGGGAATGTACTGTGACTCCCATGGCATGCAGGTTGGTTTGCTTCCTGGTGATTCTTGTATCTCCCACATTTTTGATTTTACCTCATTAACTCATTCTCGGTCTTCAACTGTTGACTTTGGGACCTTATTAACTCACCCTTAGTTTGTATCAATTCGCCTTCTGCACTATCCTTCTGTTCTTTCAACTGTTCCATTTTTACATGAGCTCAGCTGACAAGGGTGGTGGCCTCATCCATCTGTAGTTCTAGTTCTGCATTCCTGGCCCTCATCAACTCTAGCTCACGCTCTAGCTCCTTATTTTTAACAACGGAGGTTGCATACTTCTGTTCATATGTGGTGCACCTCCTCCTAGCCTGTTCTTGTGCCACTAAACGAGTTTTGGAATGGACAAGCAACACGAACGCCAATCTTCCTTAGGCCTCTGCTACTTCTTTATCTTTTATGTTACCACTGACCACTTTTACCACTTTTATGTTACCACTGAGCTACAAAATCAGCTAAGAAAGACTCTTGTTCATCTGGTTTAGCGTTTTGAATAGTGGTTATGTAGTTTGGTGTTAGGGTTTTAACGGACTCTGTCAACATTGTTTATATGCCCCACTGAGGGATTCTGACCTAGACACATCTGCCATGTTGGTTTTTGATTGGTTATGAGTTTGTTATTTAAAAGGAGTTTTGTTAATTTTAAGTTATTTGTGGATCAGTAGTTAATAACTAGATTTTATAGGGCTAATGAGTTAGAAGAGCATCACTTCTCGGCAGAGTATACAACTGCAACTATTCCTGAAAACACAGTTCCAGTCACCTTGTCCTGTAATGCACATTCACCCAGCTGTCAGTAAAAAAATGAGTAACTGTAGGTGGCAAGATCTCCAGCAGTTAGAGACTTGAGCCGATGTCAAATTTGGGATATCCAAATTTGAGTAGCTTTGAGTGCACTAACCACAGTGGCCACCCCAAGTGGCAGGGACCGAATTGGAGATTGAAACTCACGTAACTGAGATCGAAATGAGTACCCACTTGTGTGCCACTGCTTAGAGTGCTTCACCACTGGCGGGGTTCCTATAGTATCAGAGTAGAACTAGGCAGGCCAAGTGACTCTCAAAAGCACACAAGGTCAGGTAGGCTGGGACAGAATTCAGACAAAAGCACAGCCGATAAACTGCAGAATTATTGCTTTTCCAACTATGGGTTGACCAGTGAACAAGATATAAAATACAACTTAGAGTTTAAGTTTCACAGTGTAGCAAGTGTAAAAGTCCAAAGGACAGTATAGACAAGCAACCAGTAAACAGATTCTTTTTAGTTCACCTAGTATTGTATCATCACTTTAAAGTATATACTGCTTTGCATTTCTTTATTTTATTTAGTTGTGAAGGAAAAACACGAAGTTAAAAACTTAACATTTTGATAAACTATTACATGAGCCATAGGTTATAGTAGATTAAAGTAGATATGAAAGCTAATTATTCAAGTAGATTAAGATTCTCATAAGCAAGTTTAGGGTATATGCCTTAGAAAACAGTTGTAATATAATAAGGCTATTGACGAGTAGACGAGTACACTAATTATTAAGTAGGTTTAAAAGTAAATTCAGGAAAGGTCTACTTAATTTATCATTTATTGACTATTCCTTCGCTAGGTCAAGTCACACTCACCAGGCTTACTTAGTGATTCTTCAAACTGGTATACAGCTTTAAGTATTGCAAAGAACACAATCTCCTAGTGGGTGGCACGGTGGCGCAGTGGATAGCACCGTCGCCTCACAGCAAGAAGGACCCGGGTTCGATCCCCGTGTGGGGCGACCTGGGAAATTTCTGTGTGGAGTTTGCAT
>JANCOA010295781.1:0-10051 GCA_024363135.1 Leptodoras oyakawai | reverse complement strand
ATCACACTCTATCAAGGGAGCAATTTCTTCAGCAAGGTGTTCTAAGTGAGACCATGCTCTTACTGTCTTAGGTGTTGGGATATGACCCAAATTGGCAGGGATGAAGTCTCTTGTATATATCATTGGGAGTGGTATTCTTTTGGATGTATAGAACCCTCTAACTTGTAATCCAAACAGCTTTCGACTTGGAATGACCATGTCCCTGGATGACAGTGTGGAAAGCTTCAACTGTACTTGTTTCTTTTCTGTGTCTAGAGCGTCTGCTTTTTCTTGAAGAATGAATGTGGTGTCGCTCTGACTGTCCAGAAGAGCATAGAGAAGAATCTCATTTTCTGGATCGCTTGTTGTGGATAAGCAAACTGGAATTATTGTGGATGTGAGATCATTATTGGTGGTTTGTGCTACATGGTTGGATATTGATTCATTTGTTGTTTCTGTACTTGATTGTTTGGTTTCCTTAGTGTCCTTGTGCACCTTATTGTCCTTTTGTTCCTTTGTCCTTTTGACTTCCTTGTCACGTTCTTGATGTAAACATGTTGGATGTTTCCCCTTGCACATGTCACAAACATTTCTCTTTTCACATTTCTTTGAAAAGTGTCCAGGATTAAGACATCCAAAGCACAAACCTTTTGATTGTACAAACTTGACTCGTTCGGTAATTGGCTTGTCCATAAACCTTCGGCAAACATGAATTCCATGGTATGGTCTTTCACAGAAGATACACTTTTTAGGGTCTAGCTTCTCCTCTGTACTACTTGCTAACACCTTTGCGACACTTCGGGTCTTTAGGGTCTTACTTTTTTCAGAGTCACTAGCCTTTAGTGCATGAAGTGATGTTACTGGATTACACGCTATCTTGGCCTCTCTTGTGATGAAGTCAACAAAATCGCTGAATGTTGGAAATGACCCACTTTGCTCTTGTATCTCAATGACCTTTCTGTTCCATCTTGCTGCTAACCAATCAGGAAGTTTGCTAAGCATTTTCTGGTTCTCGCTACAGTCATTGAGATTTTCAAGACTCTTAATCTGAAACATCGCTGCTTCACAGCCTCTGAGAAAGTCTGAGAACTCTCGTAGTTCAACACTGTCCTTTGTGCTGATCCTTGGCCATGCCATGAGCTTATCTCTGAAGGCTTTAGCAAGTACAAAGGAACTTCCATACCTTTCCTCCAGAATTTCCCATGCTGCAAGGTATGCAGTATCTGTTCCCAATAGGAAGTCGCTCTCAATTGCTTTTCTTGCTGGTCCATTGACATACTTGCGGAGGTAGTAGAGCTTTTCATTCACTGAGATATTCTTCCTGTCTATCAGGGTTTGAAAGGACATTTTCCAATCTTTGTACTTAAGTAGGTCACCAGTGAAGACAGAAGGTTCTGGTACTGGTAGACAGCTTATGTTAATTGACTCTGCTAATGCTCTGGCTAAGGCAGTAGTACTATCTTCCTGTGTGACATTGATTACATTTTGCATACTTGTGACCTCTTGTGGCACAGTGTGTGACTTTTGCTGCGTTGCAGCGAGTTGTGCTACGTGAGACTCGGGTAGATTCACCTGGTCAATAGTAGTTTTCTTTGGCTTGACTTTACTGTGTAGAAGATGTGAGATTTCTTCATCAGATGTTGATTCTTGGTCGTAAACTTTCAGACGTGCTTGAGCAGCTTTCATTTTCTTGATGGTTTCTAATCACTCTATCTGCCTTCGCCTTTCTTCTAATGTCCTTAGCTTTTCAGCATTTTCTGCTTCTTGTTGTGCAAGTCTTTTTCTGTTTTCAGCTTCAAGAGTTTCAAGTTCTCTTCTCTCAAGCTCCATTTTTTGCAACACTTCCAAGGTGGCTTCAGTTGCAGCTAACTCCACTGCTGCTTCTAGTATCTTCAGAGACAACTTACTCGAGCGACTTGAATTGCACTAGCTGCACGTTTGGACCTTTGAGATTCTGCTGATTTTAACACTGAGCCAGCTTCACTCCAGTAAATTGATCCTTTCACTAGGTCTTTACCACTTTCCTCTTCTTTCAGAATCTCTGTTGGGTGTTACTCTCAGGAGTGTCATAACTGCGTAACTCGCTGTACGCTTGCTTCACATCGGCTGATGCACGATTGACCTTTACAATATGATCTTGTAAGATTGCATTACTAGGGACATCGAGTGCTTTCTTAGCTTGTTTAGCAACAATCTTCCATTTGTCATAACGAGTGTTAAAACGAGACTGAAGCTTATTCACTCTTTCATTGTGTAGAGTTTGGCCCTTTTCTGTAAGCTTTCTGGTTCTTTGGCTTTTTCTCAACACGTCTTCCTCAGCAGCTGGAGTTGTACTGACCACTTGCTGTGTACTTGGGTCTACAGTTTCTCCATCAGAGCTTGCATGCTCCTGTAACATCACAGCTTCGCTTTCTTGAACTTCAGGCTCAGACATACTTGTGATGTGTACTGCCTTAAGGTCAAATTGTTTGTAAGCTTTAAAGTTAGTCAATTATTGTAATGAACTACAGGATTAACTGTAAATATGAACTCTGATACAATTAACTAAAAAGAATGAGTTATTAACACCTGAAGCAAGATTATGAACTGGTTTCGACCCGGGTTCACGGCTCGCCTCTTTGGGCCAACCCATCCTTTTGGTTATTATTTTTCTATTATTCGCCTGGGGGACAGCCCGCCCTCCTTGTAACTCACCCCCAGGCTTTCTTAGTTTTCTCCCAGTAAGCCCGTGCTTGGGTTGACTTCCCCAATCGTAACACATACAGTGGGGAAAAAAGTATTTAGTCAGTCACCAATTGTGCAAGTTCTCCCATTTAAAAAGATGAGAGAGGCCTGTAGAGAGAGCCACAGGTAGACCTCAACTATGAAAGAAAAAAAATGAGAAATTTTTTTTAAAAAGAATTTATTTGCAAATAATGGTGGAAAATAAGTATTTGGTCACCTACAAACAAGCAAGATTCCTGGCTGTCACAGACCTGTACCTTCTTCTTTAAGAGGCTCCTCTGTCCTCCACTCATTACCTGTATTAATGTCAACACGTTAACAGTACAAAAGACACCTGCCCACAACCTCAAACAGTCACACTGCAAATTCCACTATGGTGAAGACCAAAGAGCTGTCGAGGGACACCAGAAACAAAATTGTAGACCTGCATCAGGCTGGGAAGACTGAATCTGCAATAGGCAAGCAGCTTGATGTGAAGAAATCTACTGTGGGAGCAGTAATCAGAAAACGGAAGACCCACAAGACCACTTCTAATCTCCCTCGATCAGGAGCTCCACGCAAGATCTCAGCCAGTCACAAGAATGGCAAATGGCAAAAATTCCAGAACCACACGGCAGGACCTAGTGAATGACCTGCAGAAAGCTGGGACCAATGTTACAAAGGCTACCATCAGTAACACAATACGCCGCCAGGGACTGGGATCTTGCAGTGCCAGACGTGTCCCCCTACTTAAGCCAGTACATATACAGACCTCTTGTACATAGGCAACCAGCTGTGAAACGCACTCTGAGGAAGTGGTCTGGGGAAGCTGAGGAGGCTCTAGGGACTGTTTTGATTCTACTGTATGGGATGTATTCTGTGACTCTTATGGGGAAGACATTGATGGTCTCACACACTGCATTATGGACTATATTAACTTCTGTGAGGAAAGCACTGTACGTATCAACACGGTACGGTGCTTCTCCAACAGCAAACCCTGGATAAATCCTGACATAAACAATCTCCTCAGGGAAAGAGAGCCTTCAGTTCAGGAAATAAGGACGGGCTGAAGGCTGTGCAGTGAAAGTTGAGGAGAAAGATCAGGACAGGGACGAACAAGTACAGGAGAAAAATGGAGGTCAAGCTGCAGCAGAACAACATCAGTAGAGTTTGGAAGGACCTGAGGACTATCTCTGGCCATAAAGGATCAAACTCACAGACTGAGGGAGACCAAAAGTGGGTGAATGATCTGAATTTATTCTTCAATAGATTTGATCAGACATCTGCCCCCCCCCCTCCATCTCAGTGCTCTCTGCTGCAGACCCCCTCATTTACACCTCTAGTACACTGTCCTAGCACCATTCTCACCTTGCCGTCTGCAGCATTCAGCTCCCCACAGCCACCCCAACTAGCACCATTCTCACCTTGCTGTCTGCAAGCCCCCTACCCCACTTTGTCCTTCACAACATTTCAGGTGAGGAAGGAGCTCAGGAGGATCAAGGCAAGAAAGGCTGCAGGCCCTGATGGCATCAGCGCCAGGCTCTTGAAGTCCTGTTCGGACCAGATGTGCAGGATAGTTGAACACATCTTCAACTTGAGCTTGAGGCTGGGGAGGGTGAAAACATTGTGTTTGGTACCTGTGCCCAAGATTCCGTACCCCAAGGACTCAAATAACTACACGCCGGTGGCACATACATCGCACCTGATAAAGACCCTGGAGAGACTAGTCCTTGTCCATCTCCACCCCTTCGTGAGCCCAGGGTGGACGACACCGTCATTTTCCTCCTTCACCGAGCTCTCTCTCACCTAGACAAGCTGCGGAGCACTGTGAGGATCATGTTCTTTGATTTCTCCAGTGCTTTCAACACATTTACATTTATGGCATTTAGCAGACACTCTTATCCAGAGCGACTTACAAGAATGCTTAGTCATCCATCAACATGGATTGGATGCTAAGGCTGGTAGACCTGAATTCAAGTTACTTTGAGTAACACGATTCAGCCAGCACTACTGAAGGACAAGCTGGAGCATGTGGGGGTGGATCAACTCCTCACATCCTGGATCACCTCACCAACCATCCACAGTTTGTGAGGATAAGGGACTTAAAATCAGATCTGGTCATCTACAGTACAGGGGCTCCCAGGGAACAGTTCTGTCCCCATTCCTCTTCACCATTTACACTGCAGACTTTCATTACAACTCCCCAACCTGGCACCTGCAGAAGTTCTCTGATGACTCAGCAGTCATCTGCCTCATCACAGATGGAGACGACAGGGAGTACAGAGAGCTGGTGCAGAACTTCATACACTGGTTCCAGTGGAACTACCTCCAGATCAATGCAGGGAAAACCAAAGATCTAGTGGTGGACTTCTGCAGACACCCCTCCTCGACACCGGTAAACATCCAGGGAACAGATATTGAGATGATGACATCATATAAATACCTGGGTGTTCATCTGAACAATAAATTGGACTGGTCAGACAATACCAATGCACTGTATAGGAAAGGACAGAGCAGACTGTACCTGCTGAGGAGATTGAGGTCCTTTGGAGTGCAGGGGCCCCTCTGCATGACCTTCTTCAACACCGTGGTGGCATCAGCCATCTTTTATGGTGTGGTCTGCTGGGGCAGCAGCATATCAGCTGCTGATAGGAAGAGACTCGATAAACTAATCAAGAAGGCCAGCTTTGTCTATGTCAAAATTGGCATCCATGATGGACAGCAACACCCACCCCATGAAGGACACTCTGACATCACTGGAGAGCTCCTTCGGTGTACATTCTGTACAGAGTGCGATATTCTAATATTGGTGCAATATCTCATTTTTGGTGTAATATTCTGTGCCACATTTTTTCTTCTTTGTATATATTTTATTTTATTTCTTAATTTTTTTTTATATTTTCTATATTTTTACATATTTTTATTTTCACTGTGTCTTTTTTCATATCTCTTATCTTATTGCCTTCCATGGATGCTGCTGTAACAAAGAAATCTTATCTTATCTTATCATATCTAACATGACTAATGGTTTACTCTCAAAATTTGTAACAAATAGTAACTCTTCCAAATGTAATATCTCCCCCTCATTCTCATCTAGTTCTTCATTTTGTGTGTTCCTCTAGTGTTCATATATCCAAGTGTGTGTCTGCAGATGACTTATCTCATGATGACCTTCATCTTTTTCTAGTCATGCCTTTTTCTAGTCATGCCTTCGAACAGAATTACGATGTAGGAGACAGAGAGCACTGGTTGGAGGGGGGCAAACATCCGGTGTGCATCTTGACAGACCACAATAACTTGGAATACCTAAGAGCTGCTAAATGCTTAAACTCATGCCAGGCCAGGTGGGCCTTTTCTTTCTACACTTTAACTTTGTCCTGTCTTATCACTCAGGTTCCAAAAATGGAAAAGCAGACGTCTTATCTCACCTGTACGAGCCTGACTCTACCATCCAAGACACTGAGACCATACTTCCGGAGGAGAAGTTCATACACGCCATCACCTGGGAGTTAGATCAGAAAATTCGGGAACTCCAGCCCACATGGGGTCGCATAAGCTGCCCTCCACAGAAATTAATCGTTCCATCTTCTCTCCGAAATTCCCTTATATCTTGGGCTCATGCTGCGCCTGGTGCAGGTCATCCTGGGACCTGAAGAACTTTAGAACTCATTCAAGTTAAGTACTGGTGGCCCACCATGTCAAGAGAAATTCAAGAATTTGTAGTTTCATGTCCAGAGTGTGCTCAAGCCAAAGTAACTAGAATATACCTTGCCTGTGGGCAAGTAGCTCCCTTTGCCTATTCCAGAGAGACCCTCATCTTGCCATAGACTTTGTTACTGACTTGCCACAATCTCAAGGGTTCACTACAATACTAACCATTGTCGATTGTTTTTCAAAAGGTGTCAAATTTGTCTCTTTACCAGGCTTGCCCACAGCTATGGAGACCATGGTGGCACTATTTCAACACGTCTTTATAGTCTATGGACTTCCAGAGGACATTGTGAATGACCGTGGCCCTCAAGTCATATCACGAGTTTGGACAGCCATGTTGCGCCATGGCCGCCAGAGGGCGGCAGATTCGCCCTGTGGGAGACTACCTCCTGACTGCATTTCCCACAGCGCATTGCAATCTGGCCGTGCCATCTTTGATTACCAATCAAGCCGCCCTGAGGAGTATAAAGGACCCTCAGTTTAGCTCCTCAGGGTGGATCAACATAGAATTTCCCGTATTCTACACTGTCTCACAGATCCTCACTGAAAAACTAATTGAATAACCTCTTATCAGTCACTTTCTGATAGCTTGAGATCACACCAGTAAGGGATCACAGAATGGGGAAAGGAACACACACAGCCAAAATTGCAAAATGCCAGTAATGAGAGGAAATACGAAGACTGACGCAAACAAAGAGGTAGGCCTCGGTACAGCTGCAAGTTTGTGTGTGCCCCAGCAGCAGGAATCACATGAGATGGGGCCTAATGCAGTCTTAACTGCCATTGAGTCGCTACACTCAGAATTAAGGTCCAACAAAAGAGAAATTTGCAATAAACTTGATGAACATATTTCAGAGGTGACAAACATTCTGCGAACCGAAATTTCAATGCTGAGGGAGGAGAGTGAAACCAAGCTTGCAAGCCTGACGTGTAAAACAGACTTGAATGCCAAAGCGTTGGCCAGCCTGACGGAGTCGGTCTCCCATACAACAGATACGGTCACAGAGATGGAAACGACAGTAAAGCGTCTCCAGTGCCAAGTGGAGCAGCTCACAGAAAAATGTCTGGACCTAGAGGGGAGCAATCTAAAAGACAGAATCTAAGAATTGAGGGCATCAGAGAAGGAAAAGAACATGGCCAGAAGACCAGAGACTTTGTGGCGGAGCTACTGAAGGAGGTGCTGGGATTGGAAGAAAAGACGCTCATTGACCGCGCACACCGAGCTCTCCGCACGCGTTCTGAAGTTGATGCTCCGCTACGACACATCATTCTAAGAATACATTACTGCAATGTATTGAAAGATATCATGTACAGAGTCACAAAGGCAAGGAATCTGTGCTTCGAAGGTCAGCAAATACCGATCTTTAGAGATCTTCCGACCGCGGTGGTAAAGCGACGAGCGACTTTTACTCCCACTAGGGCCATTCTTCAGGACAAGCCTGGAGTGTGGTTTGGACTTAAATAAACTAACCTCAGCCAAAATTACTAAAGCATTTATGTATGTAAAACAGAGACATTCTGAATTTGGCAATAAACCACAAAAGCTGCCAACTCGTCAAATGCGAAAATTAGAAAATGATCGTACTATATAAAAAATTAATTGAGCGCTTCTATCACATGAAGATGAAACCAAAAGGTTTTTCGAGTATTATGAGGCTTTATACACATCTGACAGTAGGTCACCAATGGTTATAATGCAGGACTTCTTGGACACTTGTAAACTTCCTGCTTTGAGCCAAATAGATTGTGTACAACTCAATGCAAACATTACAAGTGAAGAAATTACTGCAGTTACTAACAGTTACTAACAGTTAAAACCATTAGAAATGGCAAATCACCTGGTCTGGATGGTTTTGGTAATGAATTTGATAAAATATTCTGTCACCTTTTGGCCCCATATCTGTGTAAAATGTATGACCAATCATTTACTGAGGGTATACTACCACCTACATTAAATGAAGCAATAATTATTGTAATACCAAAAAAAGGTAAAGATCTGGAAGAAGTGGGATCTTACAGACCTATTTCACTTCTAAATTCAGATAAAAAAATTCTAGCCAAGACCCTTTCAAGAAGGCTTGGTCGTTTTATTGACACTTTAATACATCCAGACCAGTCAGGATTTATTCCTAATAGGGATTCAGCCTTTAACCTCAGACTCCTTTATAATACCATTTACTCACCAAGAACACCCAGAGAAGAAGTTGCTGTGGTGTCACTTGATGCTGAAAAAGCGTTTGATCATATTGAATGGGAATACTTATGGTTCTGAGGAAATTTTAACTAGGTGATACATTTAGTTCATGGATCAAATTACTATATAACAACCCTACAGCTAAAATACTTGGTAATGCAACTCTTTCTCCTTCTTTCAGTTTATTTAGAGGCACAAGACAGGGCTGTGCACTGAGCCCATTGTTGTTTGCTCTGGCTATTGAGCCATTAGCAGAAACTATTTGGTCACACCCAGACATCTATGGCTATAATACCACCTATACCACAAATAAAATTTCTTATATGCTGATGACATTCTTCTGTATATAACACACCCTACATTATATATTCATGTGGTACTTAATCTAATTGATTTATTTAGATCCTTCTCAGGATATAAGATTAATTGGGGGAAAAGTGAGTTGATGCCTATTTGAGTGATTCATCCTACTTACCTCCATCAGTTGCCATTCAAAATTGTCTTTGAAGAAATTACATACTTTTATATACTAATATTTATATCTAAAGTGTTTTTTAAAAAACTTAATTTTGTTGTGTTAGACTTTGTATGGAACTATAAGACTCACAGGATACAAATGGCCCATCTTTTTAAAAGTAATTAAAATGGATGCCTTGCCCTCCCAAATTTTAGGCTTTATTACTGGGCTGCAAATATTTGTTATATAAAACTTTGGATTGATGACACTGCAGGGACGTATGAATGGTTGGAGATGGAGAGGGAAGACTGTCAACCATATAGTGTGAGATCAGTTATCCTGTCCCCTATTCCAATCCGCAAATCCTCTTATAATTTTAACCCTATTGTAAATAGTATGATTGGTATCTGGAAGCAAGTAAAGCAGTTCTTTAAATGTTCTGAACTGTCTTTTTTAACACCCATTACAGATAACCCATCATTTGTACCATCGAGTTTAGATAAAGCCTTTAAACCATGGACAAGCCAGGGTATAAAATATATTAGAGACTTATACATAAACAGGGACTTAGCATATTTTCAGCAACTACGTGAAAAATTTGAATGAACAAATACCATATTTTTTAGGTATCTTCAAATTAGAGATTATGTACGTAAATACATCACTAACTATGAAACCACAAACGTGAATAAACTAACTAGTTATAAACTAACTATTTTTGGAAAATACAGATTTTTTCTCTATGATAGTTTGCTAACAAACAGTCTGCCATCAACTGAAGTAATAAAAGCAACCTGGGAACAAGAGCTGGAGGTTCCAATCTCAAATGAAATTTGGGAGGAAAGTCTTTATTTTATTTATACATACATACATACATAAGAGGACTGATCTTTAAGGTAGCTCTCAGTCTCTTCAAAATACTTAAAAATACTCATACCTGGTTACAGGTAGAGACCGTTTCAGTCCCCCCTTTGATCAAATTTTATGTCTATTAATCAAAATATATT
>JANCOA010294854.1:0-10055 GCA_024363135.1 Leptodoras oyakawai | reverse complement strand
TTGGCCCGGAGGACACGACGTCCATGATTTCCAAAAACAATTTGAAATGTGGACTCGTCAGACCACAGGACACTTTTTCACTTTGAGTCAGGCGTTTCTGGGTGTTGTTGATATGGTAGAGTTTTAACTTGAACTTGTAGATCGAGCGACAAACTATGTTGACTGACAATGGTTTTCTAAAGTGTTCCTGAGCTCATGTAGTAATATACGTTACATAATGATGTCAGTTTTTAATGCAGTGCCATCTGAGGGATCAAAGGACACATGCATTCAATGTTGGTTTTCGGCCTTGCCGCTTACTTGCTGCTGTTTTGGAACGTGTTGCAGGCATCAAGTTCAAAATGATTGAATATTTGCAAAAAAACAAAAAAGGTTTATTCATTTGAACATAAATTAAATTAAATATCTTAAATATCTTGTCTTTGTAGTGTATTGAATTGAATATGGGTTGAAAAGGATTTGCAAATCATCATATTTTGTTTTTAGATATGTTTTATACAATGTCCCAACTTCATTGGAATTGGGGTTGTATATATGGATGTATATACAAATATATGACATTTATACTACAAGATTTTGGATTACATTTCTTGAGATTCTGCTCCATGTTGACATGATTGCACCACACAGATTTTTCAGGTGTACTTTCATGCTATGAATCTCCCGTTCTACCACATTCCAAAGGTGTTCTGATGGATTCCGATCTGGTGACTGGGAAGGCCACTGAAGAACATTGAACTCATTGTTATGTTCATGAAACCAGTTTGAATTGGCTGTTACTGGTTATGAAGGGATGCACATGGTGAGCAAAAATACTCAAATAGACTGTGGTATTCAAGCGATGAGTGATTTGTGTTAATGGACCCAAAGTGCCAAGAAAATATTCCCCATATCATTACACCACCTGCACCAACCTGGACTGGTGGTTGGGTCCAAATATTTATGCTGCTGCTGCTGCCAAATTCTGACCATACCATCTGCATGTCCCAGCAGAAATCAAGATTCATCAGGCCAGGCTATTTTTCCAGTCTTCAGCTGTACAGTTTGGGTAAGTCTCTGCCCATTCCAGCCAGTTCTGTTCTTGGTTGACAGAAGTGAAACCTGACATGGTTTTCTGCTGTTGTAGCCCATCAGCCACAAGGTCCAACATATTGAGCATTTTGAGATGCTTTACTGCTCAACAAAATTGTACAGAGTGGTTATCTGAGTTACAGTAACCTTTCTGTCAGCTCAAACCAGTATGGCCATTCTCTGTTGACTCAAAAAGGTGTACCCACTTCCTAATAAAGTCCTCAGTGTATGTGTATATACACCAATCAGACATAACATTAATACCACCCATTTGTGCCACCAATACAACTATGACTCTTCGAGGCATGGACTACACATGACCTCTAACAGTGTGCTGTGGTACTTGGCACCAAGACATTAGCAACAGATCCTTTAAGTCCTGTAAGTTGCAAGGTGGGAGCTTCATGGATCAGACTGAGATCTGGAGAATTTGGAGGCCAGGTCAATACCATTGACAATTTGTTATGCTCCTTAAACCATTTCTGAACACTTTTTGCAGTGCAGCAGGATGCATTATCAGAGGTCAGAGTATTTCCCAGAGCATCACACTGCTTCTGTCTTTTCCCCAGATAAGCGACACACACACCCAGCCATCCACATGATGTAAAAGAAAACATGATTAATCAAACCAGGCCACCTTCTTCCATTGATCCATGGTCCAGTTCTGATACTCATTTTTCCATTGTAGGTGGTTTTGGTCATGTACAGGACTCAGCATGGTCACTTTGAGTGGTCTGCAGCTATGCAATCCCATACACAGCACACTGTCATACACTGTAACCTTTATATCATAAAATTCTTCTGTAATCTGTGCTACAATAGCTCTTCTGTGGGATCAGACAAAATGGCTAGCCTTCACTCCCTTCCACATCAGTGAGACTTGGGCACCCATGACCCTATTGCCGGTTCAACAGTTATCCTCCCATGGACCACTTTTGGTAGGTTCTAACCACACCCGCAATACCTGATCTACAAATCAATCATGTTTTTCAATCAATCAATCAAATCAGAATTTGGAATTTTGGAATTTGATAGAACCCAACCTTATGTCAATAAAGGTCTGTGTCAGATCTATGAGTCAGATCTATGAGTCAGCTTAACATCAAAGTGATCAACACTATTCTTGCATGATGTGTTACTAATTTTCTAGAATAGATATTAGAAACATTTTCTAACACAGACATTTGTTTCTTATCTCCAGGACCCACCAAACTAATTCCTATTATCTTCAGAGTTTATGACAATCTGTTCTAGGATACCCTCTCTGTACAAGGATATCCCCTCCTGCTTTATGCCATTTGCCAAGGCCTTGGCTCCAGTATGTCTATAACCTAGATAGACTAAGTAACCAAAAAGAAACTTATGAACTGACCTATCTACAAGCAGTATCAATGGGATCTTTTGACTTCACAAATTGAGGCACCCCTCTTGTTATGAAACGATGAATTGAGGAGACACAGATGCAGAACAAAAGTCACTTTTATTAAACAAACTGAGATGAACAGGACAGTGGCATGGAATGAGGAGGATGAGAGGAGGTGCTGTGCTGTGTCTCAGAAGATGAGACGGGAGGCAGGGCTACGACCAGACGACCATGAAGCACGGGAGCGCCGCGCATGGAGGTCTCGGGAGATGAGACGAGAGGCAGGGTGACGACCGGGGAAGCGGGTGTTGCGAGGAAACTGCTGGGAGATGAAGCACAGGGATGCCGTGCTTGGCGGTCAATCCAATCAATACTTCCCACCCCAGTCTCGAAGGGAAGATCTAGAAATAGAGAAAGGCACCGGAAGTAGGCACAGCCACAACCAGTGAGGAGAGGGAAAGGAATTAGAAGGAGGGACTAGAGAAACGGGAAATGGAAGTGGGCGTGGTCTGGCAGATTCCTAACATTACTGCATTATAAAACTTTAGGCTAATCAAGATTTCCAAAAGACCCCAGCACCCTCTAGTATTTAAGTCCAAATACACAAAGGATAATCCATACATGTCACTTCTGCTAAAAATATCTTTCTTCAGAATGGGCCAAACCCTAAATAAATATGATAATAGTTCACTGAATGTTAACAGAGGATGTTAGTCAGTTTGTGGTTTATTAGAAATTTGCGATTGGATTTCTGATTATCTTAAAATGATTTTCATTATTTTCATTATACACTGTGGCCTCTTCACCATCAGAGTATTAAAAAGTTGTCACAGTATTAACAGTCTTTCATATTCTGTTCATATTCCTTCATTTTATTTTGTTAGATAGGAAAAGTAGTCATGTATATTCTGCATTTATATTGCAAGATTTATTTTAGTTTGCCTATGTTTTACCTATGTTAACTACAAATTCTTAGTATGACTCAATTCTTGTATGATCCAACTCTTGGAGAATCATATAAAGATGAAGTAATTTTAAGGATTAACCTGAATTCCGAAAAGCCATGCATTAGGGATCAATGTGGGGTCACATATACATGTTTTATTTTCTCTTTTGTTCTTTAAGCATAAAAGTGGAATTTTTATGATGGATGGAGAGAACAAAGGATCATACATGATCCAGTCCTAAAATTTAAAGAAGCAGTCTAAGGCTGATTGGATCAAACTGCAACCCTTCTTCATCTCCTCCTCTGTTTTGGTGTGTGGCATGTTCTAAGATGCTTTTCTACTCATTGTGGTTGTAAAGAGTGGTTATCTGTGAGCACATGTTTTTGCTTAACTGAAGCTCTTGACCAATATTTCCTTGCATTATGCTTAGCTCTGTAGCCACATGATTGGCTGAATGGATAATTATTTGAATGAAGTTAAAGTGTTAAAGTGTTAAAGTGACAATTGAGTTTATGTTTGGTACTGCATTGCTATAATATACTGATGGATTTAATCCGTGACATCAGTTGAGCAGCAGTCAAGTAGTAAAAAACAGAACATGGTGGCCACAGGGGCTTGTTCTGATTTTTTCCATGCTTCATGCAGAATTTTCCTCACAGCTGCAAACTGTGCTGCATTGAGTTGATGTCCTAGAAATAAAAAATGATTGAACCAGGCTTCCCTTTCTCCCAAATGGCAAAGCAAATTTTATTTTTGGAGTACTATATGTCATGGTAATGTTTCCTGAAATTTGAATCAGTAGACTATAGGTATTGAATAAAAATAATGATATAGGTTACTGTAATGTACATTAACAAATCTCTCTTTTGGAAACTGCTTACAGATGAATGTTTGGTTGCAGCTATCAGCGTGAAAGAGGCATTATTAATTATCAGAAGAAAAGGAAAAATTATTTGAGATGTTCCCCTGTCCTTAGAATAAAGAAATGGTGTGTCTTTAATCAAGGTCTGCCTGATGTCATGCATACTTACATGTCGAGCTGGTGCTATTTCCATGAAGATACTGAGTAAATAGATCGATTTACTATTTAAATAGTGAACAGACCTTTCTGATGTCAGGATTTAAGACATTCCAGTGTACATTAATAAATAATTGACCACATTTCATGCAGAGCTTTAAAACTGACAAATGGATATTATGAAAATGGTGATAGGTGTTCAGATTTTTATTCAGTCAAACAAGGATTTCCATAATAGTGCTTTTATTCTGCCAGGACAATCAAAGCATGTTTCGCATTAAGAATTCTATCTAACCTGACCTGTCTCCAGGAGACAATGTTCCTTTGTAGCTCCACCCTGAGATGGACTTGGAGCCTACCTCTACATCAGCCTACCTGCTCAGTATACCTCTAAACTGTAGCAAATCCTAATGGCCTCTTTCATCTTCATTGGTTTTTCCCTAGAGCCTTGCTTCTGTGCTGTAAATCACATGAGTAAAAGAAGCTGATTTTGACATTGTTCATCTCTCAGTAGACTTGTATGATGCATTTCCAACCCTCATCAAGGGTAAATGCTTAACATACATCTTAGATGCTTCAATACTTTCAAATATATTGTCCTCATTCCATTTGCTTCATCTGCCATGAGGTATATTTACATTTAACTGCATCAGCTCTTTTTAATCGATCTCCTTTTCCATCATTGTCACTGGATTCTAGACATTTCAATATCTCTGTAGATTATAATTACTGGAATGGAGCAACTATTAATAACGCCAGTATGCGGAAACATAGCCAGGAATTCATTTCAGAGAAGAACGAGGAAATGTACTGAATAAACTCAACACATGATTGGTAACAATGTGCTCATGCATTTTTGGCATTACATTTTAGGTAGTAGAAGTGGTGATGGTATAAGAACATTTAATCATTTAATTAAAATCCCATCTACCATCCAACCAATATTGTCATATTAGTAACACTGATAAACTAAGTTTATGACTAAGACTAAGTATATGAACAGGGGAAATTACATCTTAGCTTATAAAATCAGATCCACCTTTCTTTTGCTCCTCCTGCAGCAAACCCTCCAGTACTTTACTGACTGTCACCTCGATATTCCCAAACTCAGAAAGTAGGTCCAGGTACTCTGCTATTTTCCTTATTTAAAAAAAAAAACTGTGGTGTTACATTAATGCAAGTTTTTAAAAGTTTGGGTAGAATTGTTTCATACTTTGGTGACCTGACATGGGGGCTGGAGGCTGATTGGCTGCAGCAGGAGAGTTTGGGGAGGAGTCAGGGTCTTTTCCCAGCATGCTCTGTGAGGGCCAAGTACTACTGTCATGAGAGTGAATTGTGTTGCTGTGTGTCACCCCTATTTAATCTTCTCTAGCCTTGTTAAACTTAATTTGTTAAAAAAAAAAAAGTGATTTTGTTGAAAAGAGTGTGGAAAATGGCTTTTTTTTATTTTTTTACAACTCCTCTATGCTGTTGTTACAATACGTTTAATATATTTGTCATGTTTTTTTTTTTTTTTGTTTTTTTTTTAATTCATTGGAGCTAATGGCTTGTTGTTTTGAAATAGGAATGGGATCAGCAGGTCTTGGCTCATTAGGTCTAACTGGGGTTCATAGTAATCTACAGAACTCACTCTAGATTCTGGCTGAGAATTGTGGGCCGCAGTCTGAGACCACATAATGTGCAGATGGAAGACATAATGTTGGAGATTTTTAGCCATGACCTTGGCTGTGAGTAGCTTGGGAAGTGCCACACAGTGAGCCGATTGCGAGAAGCAGTCTACTACTGTGAGAATAACTGTATTGCTCTGCCATGGCGGTAAACTGTGAACATACAGTGGAGGAGATAAGTATTTGATCCCCCACTGACTTTAAAAGTTTTATAACAAAAAAATAAATGAAATGACTCATAATTTTTTGCCAGTTTTATTTTAACAGTGCCACATAGAATATCAAAAGAAAAACTAAGAAAATTACAAGAAATGAGAAATAATTTGCATTTCAGTGAGGGAAATAAGTATTTGATCCCCTAAAAACCATGACTAATGTTGGCTCTCACAGACCACTGACACACACTAATCACAGTGAAGTCGTTACCTGGATGAGAGACACCTGTCCCAAATTGTCACCTGTATAAAAGGCCACCTGCCAACAGTCTCAGTGACACTCCAACATCTCTACCATGGGCAAGACTAAAGAGCTGTTTAAAGATGTCAGGGACAAAAGTGTTGACCTACACAAGGCTGGAATGGGCTACAAAGCCATAAGTAAGAAGCTGGATGAGAAGGTGAGAAGGAGAAGGAGAAGGTGCAATTATTCGGAAGTGGAAGAAGTACAACATTACGGTCAATCGACCCAGGCCTGGAGCTCCATGCAAGATATCACCTCGTGGAGTCTGATTGATCATGAGAAGGGCTAAAAATCAGCCAAGAACTACACGGGAGGAGCTGAGTAATGCAAAGCTCAAGGCAGCTGGGACAATCTCCAAAAAAACCATTGGTAATACACTGAGACGTAATGGTTTAAAATCCTGCAGTGCATGCAAGGTTCCTCTGCTCAAGAAGAGGCTGGGAGAAGGTGCTGTGGTCAGATGAGACCAAAATTTAGCTCTTTGGCCTCAACTCAACTCGGCGTGTTTGGAGGAAGAAAAATACAGAATATGACCCTAAGAATACCATCCCCACCATCAAGCATGGTGGAGGAAGTATTATGTTTTGGGGGTGTTTTTCTTCTAAGGGCACAGGCCAACTTCACCACATTGACAGGAAGATGAACGGGGCCATGTATCGCAAAATCCTGGGTGACAACCTCCTTGCCTCCACCAGGTCACTGAAAATGGGTCATGGATGGGTCTTTCAGCACGACAACGACCCAAAACATACAGAAGGAAACAAAGGAATGGCTCCATAAGAAGCATATCGAGGTCATGGAATAGCCTAGCCAGTCTCCTGACCTCAATCCCATAGAAAATCTATGGAGAGAGCTGAAGTTTCGCGTTTCCAAATGCATGCCTAAAAACCTTAAGGATTTGGAGATGATTTGCAGAGAGGAGTGGGCCAAAATTACTCCTGAAGTGTGTGCAAACCTTATAAAAAACTATAAGAAATGTCTGACTGCTGTGCTTGCCAACAAGGGTTTTGCCACCAAGTATTAAATGATGTTTTACTAGGGTATCAAATATTTATTTCCCTCAATGAAATGCAAATTATTTTTTATTTCTCATTTCTTGTAATTTTCTAAGTTTTTCTTTTGATATTCTATGTGGCACTGTTAAAATAAAGCTGGCATAAAAATTATGAGACATTTCATTTATTTTTTTTGTTATAAAACTTTTTAAGTCAGTGGGGGATCAAATACCTATTTCCTGCACTGTAGTCTATGGCAATATGCAACCATGGTCTCTGGAATTGGTGGGTTCAACAGGCCAGAAAGACATTGATGTGAGACTTTGTAGTGAGCGTATGTAGAGCAGGGTGCAATGAATTCTCATACATCCTTCTCCATGGAAAGCCACCGGAAACACTGACGGAGCACAGCCAAAGTGCAGTGAGGGTTCAGTCTTTTAGCAGAGTGGATATATTCCAAATTCTAATGATCCATATAATAAGGGTCAATGTTGGCTCCCCCACATTGTAATTCCTCTCAGCTGGTGATAATTTGCAAGAAATAAAGCACAAGGGTGCAAATCCTGATCCTTGTCAGATCCTTGTACCCAACCCTGACAAAGAGGCATTCAATTCTAACACAAGTTGGTGGGTGGGGTTGGGCATGGTGAGTACAGGAGCTGAGGTGAAGCAGTGCTTATGCTCGGAAAAGGCCTTCTCTTTGGAGGTGGTCCAAAAGAACTGTGTGGCCGAGGAGATTAAAGAGGTAAGAGGTGATCCCACTGAGCTGTGGTTTCGAAAGAACTGCATGAAGAAGTTGGCAAAGCGCAAGAATCATTGTAGCTGTTTGTGGGACATGAGTTTGACTGGTCCACCACAACGTTTACTTTCTCAGGATCCATCCTGATGCTACCAACCTTAATGATAACACCCAGGAAAAAGACCTCTGGAATGTGATATTCACATAATGCATAGAGCATTATAACTGCTCTATGCATTATCACCCAAATGAGGATGGGTTTCCTTTTGAGTCTGGTTCCTCTCAAGGTTTCTTCCTCTTATCATCTGAGCGTGTTTTTTCTTGCCAACGTCACCACCAGCTTGCTCATTAGGGATATCAGTTAGGGACAAAACGTATAAGCTGTCTTAATTTCATGTCTTTGTAAGCTGCTTTGAGACAATGTCCATTGTTAAAAGCACTTTAGAAATAAAGTTGAATTAGTACATCATCCAGGTAGGCAAAATGGTGCAGTTGAGCATATCCAGGAGCAAATCATTGACAAGGGCCTGTACCAGTGCAGGGCATAGGCCAGGCCAAAGAGAATGACCAAATAGTCATAGTGCCTGCTGGGAGTGTTCAATGATGTCTTCTACTCATTCCCTTCCCTGGTGCAGACCAGGTTGTAGACATTAAGGAGGTCAAGCTTAGTGAATACAGTGGCACCTTGCAGGAGCACAAAGGCTGCAGAGATGGGGGGGCTCCAGATACTGGTTCTTGATGGTAAAATTAATGCAGGAGCAGAGAGGCTTCACTTCTTCTTGATGAAGAAAAACCCCTCTCCAGCAACAGAAGAAGGTCAAATTATGCCTGCTGCCAGGGACTCGTTGATATAGTTCTCCATAGCTAGTGTCTATGGAGCAGAAAGAGAGTACAGGTGCCACTAAGCAGGGTGGTGCCAGGTAGGAGGTCAATAGCACAGTCATATGGATGATGAGGCACCAGAGCCTTAGGCTTCACCTTGCTAAAAAAAACTCCCTTATGTCCATTATCTGGAGTGACTTTAGAATAATCTGGAAATGTTATGTCAGCCTTTAAACATTATCCTTTAAATATGATCCTGTGATCTCTCCAGTGGTCCAGTCAAAGCCTGTAACATGTTTAGCCAACCTTTAAAATCCCAGGACTGTGGGTATCAAGGATTTGTGCATGAGGTGGAAGCTAATCTGCTCCTGGTGGTTGTTTGAGATGTTGAGGTGTAAAGGAGCCATTTGCCTTGTGATTTCCACTGTTCGGCACTGCTTCAACTTTCTGGAAAGGAGGGAGATGATGTAAGCCACCTTGGATGCAGCTGCTTAGCCATGGAAATCCATTCTATGAAGCTCTCTATGCACTGTTTTTGAGCTAATCTGAAGGCCACATGAATTTATAGGTCTGTAGTAAGTCTCAATCACTTCCATTTTGTTATAATACCACTGACAGTTGACTGTGCAATATTTAGTAGCGAGGAAATTCCACAACTGGACTTGTTACACAGGTAGCATCCTATCACGGTACCACACTTGAATCCACTGAGCTCCTAAGCGCAACCCATTCTTTCACAAATGTCTGTAGTGTCATGCAGTCTGCATGCCATGTATATACAGGGGTTAGACAATGAAAATGAAACACCTGTCATTTTAGTGTGGGGGTTTCATGGCTAAATTGGACCAGCCTGGAGGCCAATCTTCATTAATTGCACATTGCACCAGTAAGAGCAGCGTGTGAAGGTTCAATAAGCAGGGTAAGAGCACAGTTTTGCTCAAAATATTGCAATGCACACAACATTATGGGTGACA
>JANCOA010294237.1:0-10061 GCA_024363135.1 Leptodoras oyakawai | reverse complement strand
GAAGGCGGGGCTAGAGGAACGAGTGATAGGAGTAGCGCGGGAAGAAGGAGTGGGCGTGGCCAGGCGGTTTCTAACAATTTCCAGCTATCGCTGAAATTTTAACAAAATGTCAGGTGAGATGAAAGAAAGACAATAATTGTCCTGGTTCATATCTTACAGAAATGTATTACCTCTGAACCATTTTAGAAAGCATAAAATAGATATCCATATGCTGAACAATTTCCATGCCCATTTTTCCAACACTGGTGAAAATAAACCACAGACACAAATGTGGTGTTTTGAACAACACTTCAAATTTGATGTTAAAAAATGTTTTTAAAAAAAGTACATTGCCTGTTTACAGCATGAGAGGCAGTAAGTTATTGTTACTCATAAATGGTTAGAAGTGAATTGTGTGTGTTTCTGTTTGTGTGTGTGTTTGTTCACTCTCAGGGACAGTATACACCCCTGTAGGTGCCATACTAATGCTGTTCAGCTTGTAATCTTTTTTCCATTTCATTCTCTGATTTTAAAACCATTCATTGGTCATTCAGATAGGAACAGCACATGTGCTGTTTGATCCGGATAAGTCGAGCTTGAGAGTCTGGTAGTGAGCGTATGCTTCCGATCTGAGCCAGGCAAATCTGGAAATATCCAAGTTGCAGAATTAACATGCAACAAAAAAAACTGAGTGGGGCATTTCAAATATTAGAGCAACACGCTCACATGCGTATTAGTGTATAAGTACAACCCCAATTCCAGTGAGACTGGGACGTTGTGTAAAACGGAAACAGAATACAATGATTTACAAATCCTTTTCAACCCATATTCGATGAAATACACCACAAAAATAAGATATTTAATGTTCAAATGGATAAACTTTTTTTTGCTTTTTTTTTGTGCAAATATTCACTCTTTTTTAATTTAATGCCAGTAACACATTCCAAAACAGTTGGAACAGGGGCAAGAAAAGACTGGGGTAAGTTGAGGAACGCTCAAAAACACCTGTTTGGAACATTCCACAGGTGAACAGGTTAACTGGAAACAGGTGAGGGTCATATTTGGGTATAAAGGGAGCATCCTCAAAAGGCTCAGTTGTTCAAAGGATGTTCACCACTTTGTGAACAATTGCATGAGCAAATAGTCCAACAGTTTAAGAACAATGTGGAAAGTGGAAAAGTGTCCTGTGGTCTGACGAGTCCACATTTCAATTTCATTTTGTAAATCATGGATGTCGTGTCCTCCGGGCAACAGAGGAAAAGGACTGTCTGGATTGTTATCATCAACTGGAACCATTAATGCTGAAAGGTACATACAGGTTTTGGAGCAACATATGCTGCCATCCAAGCACCGTCTTTTTCAGGGACATCCCTGCTTATTTCAGCAAGACAATGTGTAAATACCCCCTAAAAGGATATTTATTTATGCATTTACAGTATAAGGCCCTTTGTGTAGGTGTTTAGTAGAGGGACTTTTAGTGAAGACATTCTTTAGTGTTTGCTGTGGTTAGTGGGAAACGACCATCTCTTTTTTTTGGTCACAATGAGCATTCTGAAGGTACACACACAGCAAACCAATTAATGTTAAGCCCCCATTCGCAGAGGCACAAGGTATGTTATTATTAGCAGATTTAATGCTACAATTATGTGTTTTGTTAATAGTCACATTGTTTCTGCAGTAGAGCAAAAAGGTATATAGTTGGTTTATTTCCTAGCAGTTAGCTAACCGCTAATTTTAAAGCAAGGTTTAACATGCGAGGTTTAACGAGCATTTTGTGTAGTATCATTTAAAGTGAAATGCTGAATATTTGTAGCGTTTAAGGTAAGGAATGTTTGCGTAGACTGTTTTATAGCTCTTTTTATTTTTTGCAGCGCTTACGGTGGTTTGTTAGTCTTTCATAATAAAGGATTATAAATCACCTCGTTCGTCAAATGGGAATGCTACACATTGCCAAGCCACATTCTGCACATGTTACAGCAGACATGCAATGTGGCTTCGTAATAAAAGAGTGCGGGTACTAGACTGGCCTGCCTGCAGTCCAGACCTGTCTCCCACTGAAAATGTGTGGCCCATTATAAAGCCCAAAATGCGACTGTTGAGCAACTTAAGTTGTACATCAAGCAAGAATGGGAAAGAATTCCACACAGTAGACAGTAAAAGTAAAAGGTGCAGGCTCTTTCTTGGTGGCTCGAATATTGAAGACTACAGCAGGGGGCAGAGCTTTTTTCTTACAAAGCCCCACAGTTATGGAACAGCCTTCCAATTAGTGTTCGGGACTCAGACACAGTCTCAGTGTTTAAGTCTAGGCTGAAAACTTATTTGTTTAGTCAAGCCCTTTGTCATTAGCTCTTCTCTTAGGTAAAGGCTCAGATCTGGAGGGTTCATAGGCGTAGAGTCATGCTTCATGCTTCATGTCCCAGGGCTCCCTCATGTCTGCGTTACCTTCTGGCTCTCCCTTTTAGTTATGCTATCCTAGCTAGTCTTGCCAGATTCCCTGCTTGCACTCTGCACAAAGTGTATAATGTACTGCCTAACGTTGGTCTTGAAAGCTGTGAACTTCACTCGCGGTTGATGAAGGCAGCCTTCCTATAATGATGACTAGAATAAACTGCCACAGACAGTTTTACACTTAATCGGTTTAAGTGCCATGTCCTGATTTCTTGTCTTTGTAAAGCTGCTTTGAGGCAATGTCTTTTGTTAAAAGCGCTTCAGAAATAAAAATTGAATTGAATTGAATTGAATTGAATAGTCAAATTCAGGCATCAAATTCAAAATGAGTGAAAATTTGCAAAAAACAATAAAGTTTGAACATTAAATATCTTGTCTTTGTAGTGTATTTAATTGAATATGGGTTGAAAAGGATTTGCAAATCATTGTATTCTGTTTTTATTTATGTTTTACACAACTTCCCAACTTCATTGGAATTAGGATTGTACAAAAAGTTTTTCACTTAAAAATGAAACTATTAAGATGTTTAACTGACTTGCGGCATGCATAGTATATCACATAATCAAAAACAAGTTTTGTTCCATTCTAATTTTCCAGGGAATTGCAAACCGACTTTGGTTCCTCTGGTTTTAAATGTCGAGTACCTAACTACCATTACAAACATCACTAATTATGTTATATGGGTATTATAAGCTGTTTTTATCATACGACTGCATGATAATAGAAAAAGGGGTGAGACGGTGGCTCGGTGGGTAGCACCGTCGCCTCACAGCAAGAAATTCCCGGGTTTGATCACCGGGTGAGACAGTCTGGGTCCTTTCTGTGTGGAGTCTGCATGTCCTCCCCATGTTCACGTGGGTTTAGTCCGGGTACTCCGGTTTCCTCCCACAGTCCAAAGACATGCACGCTAGTTTGATTAGTGTCTCTAAAGTGGCCCTAGTGCGTGTGTGTGTGCCCTACGATGGATTGGTGCCCTGTCTAGGGTTGTTTCTGCCTTGCGCCCTAAGCTGCCGGCTAGGCACCGGCTTTCCGTGACCCTAAAAAGGAATAAGCGGTCAAGAAAATGAACGAATGAATGAATGAATAATAGAAAAAGAAAAAGCTGTAAATGTGGGAGAACTGCCCATTGATATTACAAAAGAGAAATTGAAGAGTATATATGTTTTATTTCACCAAAACTAGCTTTTGTGTTGAAAATTGGGTGGCAGAGCAGCACTGCCTTTGTACTGTGTATTTAGTTAACTGTGTGTAGTTAGTTATCTACCACCCCATGTGGTCTACATAGTAAATGCAATTCCTCTGAGAAGGAATCGAATAGAGCCCCTTGGGCTCCCTCTCGTGGTCAAGTTGATTAAATGTATGTGTTTGCATTAGGATAATAAGAGTGTAGCATGGGTCTCTAATGGGTGACTTAGATGTGGGATGTTAACAAAAACAATGGTTAGTTACTGCTTTGCTATCAGTTGTGTGAGCGGGCAAAACAGGACTGAGTGTCTGGAAATATGTTTTTGGAATGTCACAATTGTTTGCACTGCCATGACAAAATTCATTCATTCATTCATCTTCTTGGCCGCTTATTCCTTTTCAGCCGGTGCCTAGCCAGCCACATAGGGCGCAAGGCAGGAACAACCCTAGACAGGGCGCCAAGCCATCGTAGGGCACACACACACACACACACACACACACACACACACACACACACTAGAGCCACTTTAGAGACACCAGTCAACCTAACATGCATGTCTTTGGACTGTGGGAGGAAACCGGAGAACCCGGAGTAAACCCACGCCGGCACGGGGAGGACATGCAGACTCCACACAGAAAGGACCCAGACCGCCCCACCTTCTTGCTGTGAGGCGACGGTGCTACCCACCGAGCCACCGTGGCCATGACACAATGTTCTCCTTAATTTTAAGTTGCTTTAAAACTACATCCATAAGAGAAATCATACCCATAAATGTTATCTAATAATTGTAAAGTCAAATACAAAGCTACAAGCCCATAACCTGTTGTAATAACACAGGCAAGCTCATTATGCAAAATGACCTGCATAGCTACTCCTAAAGCAACATGGCAGATGAATACCTGTCAGAATCCCTCAGTGGAGTAGATCCCCATGAGCGTATAGATTCAATATTGAAATAAGTGACAAAAGACTCATGAATATAAGATGACCTTCCAAAATGTTAAACTTGCTGAACTTGAGACAATAATGACCAACCTCATGAAGCAATTTATTTCTGGTAACATAAAAAGTAAAGGGGTAATGGAAACCTTAACCTTAACCTAAACAAAATTGAGGGACTAGACCTCTCCTGTTCCTCATGTACTGAGGAACTGGATCCATCTAAATTAGGAACACAGAAATAGAACATGAGCTACATGCAGCTAAGGCTAGAAATGCAGAACTGGAGCAACAAGTTTACTAGACCACCACACTGATTTGGTGAAAACCAAGGAAAGGGTAGTGAGATCACAGCAGCAACACAGAAAGCAAATTAACTGAAGTTAAGTTGAGGTTGTGAGACACCCAGAACAACAGGAGAGTATGGAAAGTAATCGGGACAAAGCAATTGAACAGATTGAGGAACACTCTCTGTGATAACAGGGAACAGGAGTAAACACACTGGGACTCTTCACATCCTCTCACATCCTCCCCTACAATACCCAGCCTCTCCTCAGGTCAGCAAAGCTCCTCCTGACCTTGCTAGGGCGATTTATCCCCAAAGGTGTGGCCTACTGTCTGGCCTCTATCATGCTCAGGGTCCCTCTGACAGTGATCTAGATGAAATTGCATGCAACATAACCCAATTTGAACCAACGTACAACGTACATATATCCCCAAGTGAACTACTAGCGCAGTGAATAGGCTTTAGAATTACAGTGGCCCTGATGTAGTCTTGGCCCTTTCCGTTGACAAATCTGCAATCGGCTGGGAGCTGACACTCTGTCCAAAACCAGCCCCAATCATAGGCTGGAAAAGAGTCCATGCTGCTTTCCTCTCAATCCCTTGTCTCAGGTAACTAAATCTACTTATGGCATCTGTGCCATGAAGTTGTGCTGGAATCAAATGGAGTTATCACACTTTTTCTTACTTGTTCCTAAATTGCTACATTCTGCCTACACTGGCAGCAATATTCTTGTTAGTTTAGATGTTCATGTGGACACCATCAGCAATGTTCTCTGGTAATTAAATAGAGTTAAAGAGGACTGTGCCTACCCAGACCCTGAATACTTGGGCTCAGGACAGACCTCCCTGAAGCTTGCCAGATGGTGAATGAAGACCTTGTGCCCATACCAAAGACTGAATATATGTCTGAATATATGTTCTGGCCAATGCATCAATCATTCACAGACTGTATTCCAACAGTCATCTACCTTGTCAGTCTAGATCTATCCACCAAAGCTACCCCCATCATGTAACTATGTGCCATATCAGTGCATCTGCACTGATCTGCACATCTAGCCCTGCACAAGACATAGTGGTACCCAAAGCCACCATTTCCGGAATGCCCGCTACTCATTGACCAACCAGAATCATTGTCCTATCTATTGACTCTCTTCAGAGGCCACCCATGCATCTCTCAAAGCAGACTGAATAGGAGGGTCTGCAGTGGCACCACCTAAGTGACGGATGAACAATAGATGAACAGTACCCCAAATTTTCATCCCATGTTGAGCAAGTGCTAAGCGAAGTAGAACCCTTTCTGAATAGTGAAGCGTGTAAAAAAAACTGTGAAATCCTTTTTAAATACTGCACTTCATTTGCTAAAGACTGTCTGGATTGTGGCCTAACCACTAACCACATGGTATGCATTCCCACTACACCAGGTATACCCCCAACATGTACACCAGTACAAAATTTCCTTGGAGTGGCTTTCCCCTGGTCTGACCTATAACTTGATTGGGTTAGGCCACTTCCCAACTATCATCTGAATACATATGAAATGTATTTTATTTTTATTTTAATATGTTTTAACCTGTTAAACTTCATGGAATCAATGGTGGTTTCTAGGTGTTTTCCCTGGTTAAATTGTAATAAATAGCATGTACTGACTGAACAGTAATCTCTAGGGTGTAATACGTCATGGAACATTAGAGATGAATTAGAGTCTCTACTCCTGCTACTCCTGTAGCACTGGACTAATTTTCACTGTCAGCACAGGAATAATTACCCCACTGTATGTAAGATCAGGACAAAGCAAGCATGAAGAGAAATTGCACAAATAAATAAAAAACCTAAATAATATATAATGATCACAAAATCTTCATATAAACAGTAAAATGATTAAAATGGATCAACTCATTCTAAAGAGTTGCAAAGCAAACAATCACCTGAACAATGCACAAATTCTTATAGATTAGAGACTGTGGGGCCTTCAGTCTGTTGGTCTGTGGTTCTGTGATTCTGTGGATCTTGTATGTTTTTGTTGTTGTTGTTTTTGGGAGAGGTTTCATCAAATGAACCTAGAGCTGGATTACTCATTGATCTGGCTGGTACAGTCATGGCCAAAAATATTGTCACCTCTGCACTCTGGAATAAATGCACCAGTTCTTCCAGAAATTTGTTGCAATTACAAATGCTTTGGTATTCACATATATATTTCTTTTGTTTGCATTGTAACAATGCAAAAAGCCTGAAAAAAAAGTCTAGAAGGTACCTGATGAAGCCACAGTCCTTCAGAGAGAACATTCTTGGACAGATGAGATCAAAATAAAGATTTTTTTTTTTGGTAGAGCACATCATTGTAACCTTTATAGAAAATAAAATGAGTCTTTCAGAGAAAAGAACATGGCCCCTGCAATCAATCATGGTGGAGGTTCATGCTCATGTTTAGGAGATTAATGTTTTGGCATTATGAACCAAAGAACTTTGGAGCTCCAAATTGCATGCCAAAATTCAAGGCATGGTATTATGCACTGTCAAGTCATCCAGGAGCAGGAAAACAGCCCCCAAAGATCTTTGAACCTCCATCATGTTTGACAATAGGGATCATGTTCTTTTCTTTGAAAGTCTTATTTCATTTTCTATGAATGGTACAATAATGTCCTTTACCAATGATGTTCTTTACCAAAACCCATCATCATTTGGTCTCATCTGTCCACAAGACATTTTGCTAGAAGGATTGTACCTTCTTCAGGTAAGTCTGGCTTTTATGTCTCTTTTCTTTTATGTTTCTTACCAGTGTGTCCCATTTGATTCAAAGGGTGACTGATAGTGCAAGCTGACCATGGTGTACTTTGTGTCTGCAGGTCAGCTTTGCAGGTCAGATTTGTATGGATGTTGATTGAGGTTCTTTAATGACCATTTTTCTTTTCAATTCACTTCCAGGAAGGTTAGCTACAGTGCCATGAGCTGTAAGCGTCTTATTGACATCGGGCACAGTGGAACATTAAGATATCTGGAGATGGACCTGTAGTCTGGAAATTGTCCATACTTTTCCATGGTTTTGGTTCTTACATCTGCTTACAATTCTCTGCCCTTCTTTCTTTTCTCCATGCTTGGTGTGGTACACAGACACAAAGACTGAGTCACCTTTTCTCCATTTAAACCAGTTGAATGTGCGATTTCTATACTGTCAGCACCTGCTACTGCCATACGTACAAATTAAAGAAGCATCACATGACTAAAATTAAATTATTTCTTACTTCTGCACTGGGTAAAGAATCCCAAGGGACGTTCATAGGAAACTCACTCGCTAAGACTGCTCTATTTGGAATACCCTGCAACATCATTAACAGCAGACATCTTCAGGATTGCATTGATTACATTGGTTGTGTTATAGAAGACAGCACTTGGCTGTATTTAGCAAAATAAATTGATTGAATACAGAATATGGAACCACACTTCCACAGTCTGAAGCTGTTATCTCTTCTATCTTATCTCATTTAAAATGTGTCTTGGTCATAATATATGATAATTGCCACGATATCGCATTAAACGAACACTCACATCAGCTACTGCACATAATTTTATTGAGAATCTCCCAGAATTATCAATTCTGATTGGATCACCGACTAACACCACAGAACTAGACCTAGTGACTGAATGCTTAGAGTTGACATTTAGCTGTACTCTGGATATGGTAGCGTCACTTAAATGAAAAATTATTAGAGAGAAAAAACTAGCACTTTGATATGATGATCAAACATGTGCCTTAAAGACTGTTCACAGACTAGAACGTAAATGGTGCAAAACTAAACTGGTAGTATTTCTGACAGCTTGGAAGGAGAGCATCTTGAGGTATAAAAAAGCTCTAGAAAATAATACAAATAATCCTAAATTCTTATTAAATACTGTAGTAAAATTAACCAGGAATCATGTATAGACACCATCATTATGTAGTAGTGATGACTGCATGAATTTCTTTCATGATAAAATTGAAGATATTAGACAGAAAATGTATACTACTTTAAAGCTAGACTGATAACTGATAGATCTGATAACAAACCATGTAGGCAGCATAGCCATATCAGATCAGCTATTTGAAAGTTTTATTCTCCTTCAAGAGACTGAATTAATTTCACTAATCTCCACTTCAAAATCATCAAACTGTGTACTAGATTCTTTACCTACAAGTTTCTTCAAACTGATAGTACCAGAAACAATTGAACCTCTTCTAAAAATAATTAAATACCTAAAATATTGAAGACTACAGCTGGGCGCAGGGCTTTCTCTTACAAAGCCCCAACATTATGGAACAGCCTTCCAATTAGTGTTCAAGTCTAGGCTGAAAACTTACTTGTTTAGTCAAGCCTTTTGTCACTAGCTTTTCTCTTAGGTAAATACACATATCTGGAGGGTTCCACATGGACAGCCTGAAGATCACCATGAGGGTCAGTTAAAGATACTCTTAAACCATGAACTTTGTTTTGATGTTGATTTAAGCAGCCTTCCTATGATGGCAGCTAGGACTAACTGACATGAACAGTTTTGCCCTTAATCAGTTAAAGCTCCATCAGCAAGCCGTTTGGACTTTGTGAAATTTTTTATCAGTTTACTGATTAAAGTTACAGGGTTTTTTATTATATAGGACTCAGTTATAGCAGGGATTATTTGTTACCACACTATCCAGTGTCACCCAAATGAGGATGGGTTCCCTCTTGAGTCTGGTTCCTCTCAAGGTTTCTTCTTCTTATCATTTGGGGGAGTTTTTTCTTGCCACCATCGCCACCAGCTTGCTCATAGGGGCACTGCACTAGAGGGGGCGGCAAATCGATGCCAGAAAATCTTGACACATAGACGGAGGGAGTTTAATATGTTTGCATACACCTCTGAAAGTATGTACTGTAGTTGCACCCCTGCCTATAAGCCATGTCCTAATTTCTTGTCTTTGTAAAGCTGCTTTGAGAAAATGTTCTTTGTTAAAAGTGCTTTAGAAATAAAGTGGAGTTGATAAATCAAACAACACTGTTCAGGCTAATTTTGTATGTCGTAGGTTTTTTAAAAATAATTGTGATGAAATGTCTGACTTAAATATTTCATCAAGTGGGTAACTTTTTAATATATGTTTTGTTTGTTGTTACACTTCTCATGCACAGTGCTCAGATATATATATATACAGCGGTTAGACAATGAAACTGAAACACCTGTCATTTTAGTGTGGGAGGTTTCATGGCTAAATTGGACCAGC
>JANCOA010294027.1:0-10063 GCA_024363135.1 Leptodoras oyakawai | reverse complement strand
ATATGCACTTTAGACAGAAGCACCGGAGCAAAGACCAGACAGTACATTCACAGATGTATAAAATTAATTCTTACAATAATAATAATAAAATAATATATATTTAAAGCTAGCCAGTAATGGTTTTAGACTAGATTTGCTGACATGTTAGCATTTAGAAAAAATGATGGCGACTGAGGACAAATATTTATAGCAAGTTGCTTTATAGCAAACTCAAGGTTTGACATATTGTGCCTTCTGAGTTGCTTTTCTGTTCACCACAATTCTACAGAGTGGTGGTTGTCTGAGTTACCATAGAATTTCTGTCAGCTTGAAACAGTTTGACTATTCTCCACTGACCTCTCTCTTCAACAAGGTGTTTTTTTTTTATTAGGGGTTTAGCATCATATTTTACAATGATTACATTAATGAGAAGAATGGTTAGTATTTCACGCTCATCAATTTGCCATCCATGTTTTGGACTGTGGGAGGAAACCCACACAGACACAGGGAGATCATGCAAACTCCATAGAGAGGTCCTACCCTGGAGTTGAACTTGGGATTGTCTTATTGTGAGGTGGTAGAGCTACCCTCTGAGCCACTATGCTGCCATGCAGCAACAATCACTGATATTCCCACCACCACATTATGATGGTTAATGTTACCTGACTTGCTGGGCTATGATTTTTTTATTGCACTGTTGTCACATGATTGGCTCATAATTGCATGAGTGAATACAGGTGCTTGTAAAAAATGCTCATTGAGTGTACATAAAGATTATAGTGTTAATAGAAGCAACTACAGTGAGTGTGGAATAGAGAGTTGGGGGGTTGAGTCATTAACTTCTAAATATTCCTTTTATTACTCATTAGATTCCTCCTAGGATTACCAAAAAAGACTATTATGAACAACACAAAGGCAAAAATGGATAGAATGGATATGTATAAAAACATAACAGTCATAATAAACGTCTTTACCCTTTTTAAAAAATACATAAACCCAAATACTTCTGCATCTATAGAGCAAAAAATCTCCCTTGTGCCCACAACTATCAGAATTATGACAACCTGAGTTATCTTTTAAAAACATAGTCAACTTTGTCAACTTTGGTTTAGGGACCTCAGGCATCCTCATGGGGAAGAGTCTGGTACCAAAAATTCCAACCAGCATGACTCCTTCAGTCTAGCCAGAGAGTATCTCTGCACAACTTTGACAATGCTTCTGTACAGCACTTTCTTGGAGGAAAGTTCAAGTGTTGTTTGTGGTGTTAGAAAGAACAAATACATTGCTTTGTCTTGCTGGTAATCCTCTGCTGCTGCAGAGATGAGTAAGGTGGGAGAAGCTGCCGGCTTTCTCTTGGGCCATGCCCCAGAGCTTACCTGAAAAGGCAGGGCAGTGCTGAAACCACTTCAACAGCTATTGCATCAGATGGCCCTATTGTACTCTGTCTCTGTGCACAGTTCACTTTCTGTCTTCCAGATGTTACCAGGCCCTTTATTTAGATCATTCCTGCTCTCTGGAAGTGTTGTCAAATATATGTGGATGACAACATTCTTTGCAATATAAGGAGATTGTGAAAAAAGGGCTTTCTTCAAGACAGACTGTTAGAATGTTGTTGTTGCAGGTCCATATCACTTATGTTCAGCACAATGTAGTGTAACTAAGCTCACCAGACAAAAAATTAGTCACCTGTGAAATGTACCTCATTGCATGTAATATCTCTGCAAGAATGAATAACAGTTGTGATTTCATTTGGCATGGACTGGACAAGTTTCTGGATGTAGGTGACATCAGTGTTCAGCCAGACTTGCATCAAAAAATTGTGCAGTTTGGACAGATTTTGTGGATGTCTTCCCTGGAATCTTACTTGTTGATCCAGTTAATTTCACAGATTTTCAAGTGGATTCACATATGGGGATTTTGTCCAGACATGTGAATGCCATGCAATGTCAGTATCTGTTTGAACATTCAATATCTTGTCTTTGTAGTGTGTTCAACTGAATATGGGTTGAAAAGGATTTGCAAATCACTGTATTCTGTTTTTATTTATGTTTTACACAATGTCTCAACTTCATTGGAATTGGGGTTGTACAAGGATAGGAATGCTACATTCCTTGGTAATGTTGAGCAAAAGACAAACCCTGGTTGTGGAGCAGCTCGGTGTTGGCATTGTGCTTCAAATTTACTGTCACCTCAACCAAACCACTTCTACATAATTAAAACACCTTCAGAACATCACAAAGCCTCCTCCAGCTTGAACCACACTTGCACATTGTCCTCATTGAAGGCTTCCTGAGGTCTACAATGAACACAATGCCTAGCATCATTCACATACAGTCATATAAAATAATGCAGATAATGCAATTTCCAGTCATGAACAGTCAAATTTTTGTGTCTCTTTATCCATGGTAAATGGGCAACTTTATCAGCAGAAATGAGCAAAGGGCTCTTGGATACCACTCTGCTCCAGATGTTCATTATATGCAGTTCCTTACAGAGTGTGTTCTTTCAGAAATTGGTTGTGAAGGACTTGCGTTGACTTCTAGAAGCAATTCTTGCTTGGAACTGAAGCGGGTTTATTCTCAAACCATGAATCATGCTGGCAGTCCCTGTCTGTCAGTTTTGTGTTTTGGCCACCTTTCTGACAAGAATTTCCAGGAGACTAGGATTATTGGCACTGCTGGTAAACCTGTATGACCATACGTTTCAATGCACTTGTAAATTCAGCTACTTCCTTCACACTATGGCCTTTGGCATGCCCAAATGCAATCACTCCTTTTTGCCAATTAACATCTGCTTTGCGACCCATTTTACACACATTGAACAAGACATTCACTGTACTGTAGTTGATCACCTTCATGCAACGGGGGTCAGTGGGGTCGCTAGATCTGTTTTAGCCAAACCCGCCTCCCACCACCTCAAATTCCCAAATAAACATGTGTTATTAGTTTAAATAAATAGCATGTCTTATTTATTCTCTCTTATTCAGCTGTGCTATCTGTCTCCATAATGATGAAGTAATGAAATTTGAGGCACTAGGACCTGGGGGAAGGCACCACTGCCCAATACTGACCCTGAGCACCTATCATTCTGCAGCGCTGTGTGCGAGGGAGAAGGTCTCTGTGTGAGCGGAGGGTGAAGGCTGTCTGAAGGCGAGTGTCATTTCCACACAAAATAAAGAAAATGCATTTGAATGTATCTTACAAGCATAACTTAACCAAAATGAAAACTGCATTGATGCATTAGTTGTAATTGCATTATGCTAGCGAGGAAACCTTAAGTTTAATGAACATGAAGTTAACCTACTGAAAAATCCAATTAAACAGTTAATATATGAAACATTGCAGTATTTAGGGCAGACATGAATAGATGGCTTGTTCTTTTATAATTGATTGATTGGCATATGATAAAAATACTTGTTACTAAAGTCAAGAAGGGGAAAAAAGAAGGAGGAGACCATGATTGGACTGAAGAAGCTATTTTGATGGAGGTTAGTGATCAGAAGAAAGAAATGAAGAAAAAAAAGAAGATTAGATACTCATTCTAAACATAAACCTGCTACTGCAAGTAACATTGCTCGTGTCTTTGCTTAATCTGTACCTCATGTTAGGGGATGTATAGTAGGTAAGTCATATAAGATCTATACCTAATACACACTTTGAATGGCATGTCTCTTCAAAGAAATTTGCTTCTATGAGGCAATTTCTGCTAAATATGTTTTTAATTTTATGCCAGTTTCATAATGCAGATGTTTTTGGGTCATTTTTTGGAAGAAGATACTAGTGTCAGGTTAAGTAAGGGTGACATAACCTGATCGGTGGCTGCCTTTCTGGCAACACGGTCAGCAAGAGAGTTTCCCTGAATTTCGGGAGTCCTACCAGGTTAGTGGGCACGCGTTTTTACAATGGCTAAAGTGTTTGGGAGATGACACGCAGTAATGAGGTCCTGAACCAGGGAGGAATGTGAGACAGGCTTACCATCGGCTGTTACAAAGCCTAGACTGCCAAATTCAGCCAAAATCGTGCGCCACCCCAAAAGCATACCTTGAGTCGGTGTAAATGGTCACGTCAGAGTCTTGTGAAAGGATGCAAGCGCGGGTGAGAGCATAGAGTTCCGCAGCCTGTGCTGAGAGAAAAGGCAGTGCATAAGCTTCAAGAATTTCATTAGGTAGCCTGTAAACACAGTGAAATAGCCACAGTGAAAAACACCATCAGCAGGTTTAGAGCAAGAACCATATACGAAGAGAATGTCGCCCGTAGAAAGGGGAAGAGAACACAAATCAGAACGGATGCTTGTGTCATGTACAATGGAAGAGAGACAGTCGTGTGTTGGGTCGTAAGGTTCACAGTCGTCTTGTGCATTTAGAAAACACTGCAGAGCGTGAGCAATGGTGTCGAGAGAGGAAGTGGGTTTAATAGTGAGATTTTCTGTGGCTAGCAGATTGGTTTCATAACCCGACCGTCTCTGGGCCGACATATGTTGTGTGTTCAAATGACGCAGAATATGGGAGACTTGATGTGGTGAATGTAAAATAAGAGGATGTGAGAGGACAATTTTCTCAGCGTCTGTTACCATTAACGCACACGCAGCGAGAGGAGGGCAAACCTTGTGCCACCGTATCAAGAGTTTTGGAAAGAAAGGCGCAGGGCCGGACCTTTGGTAAAACAGACCTTTGGTAGGCTTTTGATACCACTTTTGGTAGGCTTCTTTCATGTATGTAAAAACCCATTGGGGATCACCTGTTCCCTCATAAATCATCCGGTGGGTGGAGGACAGATAACCTGGATCAAAGGAGCCTTCACGAGGGAAACTTGGAATTTGGGGTGTTCCATCTGTCCACCCTGCCAAATTATCTACCCATGGAACTACATAATACACAAGACCACAGTGGGTCATCCAATCTTTTGGCGATTCATTAGGCTGTGGCTTAGGGAACGAGGATCCCATTTTACACAAAGACAAAGTCAGTATGTCCTGGAAAACACGCAAGAAGGGACATATATAAAATTCAACAAACCTAGATCTCTTGTAAGATCAATTACTAATAATCAGACTCTAACTGATTATGCCTAGAGCTTGTCTAGGGCTTTTGAGTCTCCGTAAGACCTATCAATAATAATCAGACTCTAACTGGTTATGCCTAGAACTTGTCTAGGGCTTTTGAGTTTCCGGACTTAAATCGTGATACTGCCAACCAGGTAGTCAATAATAAAAAAAAATTGTCTTACCTGATTGGGAGATCACGTAGGGTTGCTTGTTCAAATCACGTCGGGGTCACCAAGAAACTGTAAGAAAGTTTTCCATGAGCTCGTCCTATCTGTCCCTTCTCCGTGAAGACCAGGACCGCACCTCAGCGCTGGGAGCAGAATGAACAAACCACTCGCTGCTTGAGTCAAAATGGTTTATTCAGAACAGCTCAAAGTACAGAAGTTCATACAGAGTATATATAGGCACAGAGACTGCCCTTCATGTGAAAAGGGATTGTTCCCATTTTTGTCCCAGGCAGACTATGATTAAGAAAAACAACTAAAAATATTGCACAAGGCACATGATTGAATGAAACATAGGACATTTATATCTGATTAGTCTACTGAAGTCAGGAACAGCCGTCTGAACACACTGTTCCTATACCTAATATAGAGTTGTTTTTAATCTGAGTTATATGGAGCAAGCTGATTAGGTGGCAAATATGTGTCAATGCAACAGCATCAAGTTATTTCAAAAGAGGAGCAAAGTATCAGAAAAACATCTTAGGATAAATGCATTGTAAAATACATCTTACAGTCTCCAGGGGTTTGGGAATGAAGAGATGATGCCACAGTATGGAGGCCATCATGTCAGACCTGTAGTCTCCGTCTATGGGATAACTGGGGCAGAACCCAGGTCCACTGAAATAACATGGTACACACCTTCCCCACTACCCCCTCCTAGTTCTTTTTTGGAAAAAAAAAATCCTAAAATTCCTAATTCCTATTCCTAAAAAACACTCCAAATTAATGCAGTCCTGCTTTTCTACCTATTAGAGTGCCTGGTAAAATGTTTGTGCCACTACCCAACTAAAAAGCTCTCACAATTGTCCCAGTTGATACATGCTGAAGAAGCTCCCACACAAGTAGTTAGATTGTAAGTCAGAGCTTAAGTGTTATGTTTGTTCTTGATAAAATTTAATGCCATCTGCACACAACACTAGCTTTACCTGTAACCCCATCACTGACAATCCCTATAATCCCTATACTGAGCCTGCATAGTAGTGACTCTATCACAAGACTATATAGTTGTACAGATAATGGGCATACCTGTGATACCTCTTTTCATTCTGACTGCAAAGCTAAGACCACCTTATGCATAAAACAGGCCTCAGAGTTTCTTCCTACACCAAAAGCTTGAAATATAGTGCCTGAAATATATATACCCTGTCAAAAGTCATAACTCACACAAATTCAGCTTAATCACTACATAAAAGTGCTACAGGGCTCCAGTTTTAAATCTGTCCTAAATCTCCTTTTTTGGGAGCAGTGACAACATTGCATTGAGCAAGAGATTGCTTTTGTGCAGCTCACTGGTAGCTTTCTATTGTTAAATTCTTCACTAACTCCACTCTTCAAAGTCCCCAAAAGTGTTTGCAGAATTTGTAGGGCAGTCACTCAAATCCTGGTTCATATTCTATTGTAAGCTGCTGTGAAGACCTGCATCCAGCATGCTGCTCTGCTTCTCGGTGAGTTTGGGCAGCTCTCTGAGGTCTGTGAATAATTCTGTAGCTGCTTTCCTCATTTCAGCTGCCTCTGTTGTTATGGTTCCATCTGAACATCTGAGATCTTGTTTTGGTGTTTTACTTTTTATGGCAGTTGAAAAAATGTCTCCAGGAGAGTCTGTATCCTTGATGCTGAGATACAAGATCTTAGGGCTCCTTTGTTTTATGAAGGATGGAACTTAACTAAACAATGCTTCTTCTGTCCTTCCAGCAGACTGCCCATGCCAGCGTAATTCCTGCTAACCAGCTAATCTTTTTAGTTTCTATTAAGGTTATTAAGGTTGTCTCAAGTTCTTGGATTGTACCTTTATTGTCCTTTATTATGCTGTGTATTTCTGATAAAACACTATTTTTTCCTCCAACTCCCACCAAGAAATCAAACTGTTAAAAAACTTTTCATTTTTCTTAACTCAACAACACTCACCCTGAAGCAATTTTGTATTAAACTACCAGTATGGTCTATTCTCTTTTGTGACAGAAATCACTAGATATATTTTGACTAGGTGGTGATCTTAAACAAAACAGTAGGCAACATGACTGCTTTATAAACTTTACTTCTGTTTGCAAGAGTTCAAGAGTTATAATTTACATATCTAAATTGAATTCTGTAGTGCAGTTCCATTCCTCTTCCATTACCACTAAGGATTTGCTACCACTCTGTTGTAGTGCATCCTTTATAGTATAAAAGAGCTTATACCCTTTAACAGTCATTATTGGGAGTATAAACATTTGAACTCTATTCTCTTTATGTCTACCTTCACCATTAAAACTTTACACTGTTTTAGCTCTCTTATTTGTATGTTAATTTCACCTAACTTTCTGTTAAAAAATATTGCTACCTCAGCAATAACATTAGACCAATAGATATAGAAGGGGCTCTCTTCCTACATTGCCCACTCAGGCTCATTAGGCTGATCACTATGAGTCTCTTGTAAAAAAAATGCCTCAGTGTTTTTCTGTTGTACAAATTCTGTGCTTCTGCTCTTTTAGTTCTGTCCTTGCCACCACTGATGTTTAGAGACCCTATGAACCCTGGTGGCAGACTGATGTAAGACTCAGGAAACAAACTTTAGAAACTCAAAAAATGGCTGAAGTACCAGATACCAATGAGTGACACTTCAGTTGGTATCTTTCATGCTGTGGAACCACTATATACTTCTTTCAGTATATTCCCTATCATCTCAAGGATCTCAGGACAGCCCTCAGATGTTGAGAATGCCACTGCTAGTCAAGACTATAAAGGATTATGTCACCAAGTAAACAGTAGCATATGCACTTTGTGGACAGAGGATTCTGAGTTGTTGAAACATTGTGTGTGTAGCAGAGCTCTGCCCATGCATTCTTTGCGACAAGGATTTAAACCCTGGCCACCCAGAATCCACAGAATTAATGAATGGGTGAGATGAGGGCTAACCACTGACTACATTCTATGCTTTTGTCCCTGGAATTGAGTGGTGACAGACACCAGTGGATGCTCATGAATCTTGCCATACACCTCACCTTCACCAAACATGTCTTTCCCAAAGCCTTGCACTGAATCATGCATCTTCAATGATGCATGAGTTACCTCTCCTTTACTAAAACCTGGCTTTATTAAACCATTACGTATTATTTATCCATTACGTAATAGCTCAACTAGGAAATGTGTAGAAGGTTTTAACAGTATGAATTAACCACTGAGTAAACTTTGTAGTTCTCTTTCTGTCTTATCAGGAAATATGAATCTGTCGACCATAATTATTTCTTTAATTATAATTGAGTTATTTTCTTTTTTGATTTGTTTCATTGTTTTGTTCACTATGTATAATGTTAATTCGCTGGTCAAATTGATACATTATCTATAACTCTTGAGTAGTTTATCCTTCTTGTTCTTTAAGTTCTTTAAGAACACTGAAGTAAATTTTTTGACTGGAACATATCATCAAAGATTATGGATTGAAATCAAGCCTGTTTCAATATGAGGAACATACAGAAGCATGCCTTTGACTCTGGTCTGCTCCAGGTTTAATGGAAAGCTAAAAAGAATGTACAAAATTCTCTCATCTCTTTGGACGGTAAAGGATCAAACCAGTGTCAATCGCTAAGCCAGCAGGCCGAAGGCATCTGTGTGAGTATCAGTGATTTACCTCTCTGACTGTGCTAATGCTCAGAGAGCACTCAGGAACATGCATAGCATGATGCACAAATCCTCAGCCTTTCAGCTTTTCAGCCATATCATCTTATTTCATCTCAGTAGAATATAGAATACTGCAATTCCTTTTGTTTGCATGCTTAAAATTTGTTGCTGGTTTTGATTATATGCCCTACATAAATTTCTACAATTTAAGTGTAGATTTATCAACTAGCATACATTTCTTCATAAGTCACGCTGTCATTACTAGTTAGATAATAAATGTTACATTTATTATAACTGGAGTTTGGAGTGTGTTTTTAATACAGTAAAGGAATCAGATTTGAGACAAAAATTGGTAATAGCAAAAACAATAGTAATAAAAATCACAATAATAGCTAAAATTAAATCATTAAGACAACATATTTTTCCTCTCAAAAAGAGGTGATGCTCTTATTATTCTTGTTTTGTTGTAGATTCATATTTTGCTACCTTTGCTGTATAATTTTAACAGAGATTGGATTGCACAATGGCTCTATCAGTGAGCACATATAATAGGAGGTGGGTGGAGACCTCTGCTGACAGATGGCCCACAGCATCTACTCAAATCTTGCTTGATTCCATTAACTCTCATCAGAGCAGCTCAACTGAGTTTGCTAAAACTCATGACCACAAAAAAGTTAGACACACAGCTGCAAAATTATATGCACATCTGTAGCACAGTCTGTTCTACAAATACAGTACACCTATACATAAACAAAAAAATGGACTAAGATGTGCTCATTATGTACATTGGCAATAGTCAAATGTTTACAATGTTAGATTTCCCCCCTTTAATTTTCTGCCTTTCTGTTTAAGGCAAATGATTATATACTTATCCTACAGTGACTAAAGGAAAAGCACATAGTTTTATGTAGAATACAAAGACATTTATAACTGCATCTAGGAAGAAAAATGAGTTAAAAGTGGAAGACAGAGGACCATTCTATCACTCTGTCAGCATATACACTCCTGATCAAAATCTTAAGACCAGCTAAAAAAGTGGAAGAATTTGCATTTTGCACCACTGGATCTTAAGAAGGTTCTATGCAGAGCTTCACAATGCTAAAAGAAAAAATGGGACCAAGAGACAAAAGATTTTGAGCAGCCAATTTATTCAAAACAACAATATAACTGAAATAGGCTGTTCAGCAGCTGATCAAAAGTTTAAGACCATACCTCAAAAA
>JANCOA010293303.1:0-10070 GCA_024363135.1 Leptodoras oyakawai | reverse complement strand
TGATGATGATGATGATGATGATGATGATGATGATGGGGCTAAAGTGCTTCACTCCACAAATCACACCACTAAAAAATCTCATAGTTCAGCTGGGTTAAGATCTGCTGAGTGTGAAGGCCATAGCATATGATTTTCATCAAGTTGAACCCTTCAGTGAACGCTTGTGCCCTATGAATGGGGGTGGAGTCATCCTGGAGGAGACCAATGCCATGAGAAATGCTCTGGATTGTAAAATATGAAATGACAGAATGGCTTTTTTCCTTTAATTTGTCACCCATCTGTATAATGTACATTACGCTGAATATCAGTTTCATATCATCATTCATCTGCTGGCTATGGATTTGCTGTTTAGGTATTTACAGAAACTCAGTTTAAATAGTGTCTGTTTTTTGTGTTAACTCGTTTTATGAATTTTGATAGCACTTTTAACCATTTAATCCTTAGACAATAATAATAATAATAATAATAATAATAATAATAATAATTTGATTAAAATGTTTAATGGATTTTAATAAGGCTTTTAACCCTGTAATCTTTTATTAATAATAATAATAATAATAATAATAATAATAATAATAATAATAATAATAATAATGTCACATTCTAATTATTTTACAAAAAATTGTTTTAATAACTTTTAACCCTTTAATAATAATAATAACAATACAATAATAATAATAATAATAATAATAATAATAATAATAATAATAATTTGATTACAATCTTTTAATGGATTTTAAGACTTTTAACCCTGCAATCTTTTAATAATAATAACAATAATAATAATAATAATAATAATAATAATAATAATAATAATAATGTGACATTCTAATTATTTTACTAAAAATTAGTTTTAATAAGACTTTTAACCCTTTAATAATAATAATAATAATAATAATAATAATAATAATAATAATAAAGTAACATAGTAATTATTTAAGTAAAATAAATATGATTTAAATGCTTTTTCATGAATTAATTTTATTATATTTTTCTCTATCCATTTTCTTTTCAGTAAAAATCTAAATTGCTGTGGGACCTTTCATCCTACTTTTTACTTTCTTGTAGCCAAAATTTTTTATTAAATTAAAAATGTATATTTCTGCTCAAAGAAAATTATGACAGATTTTATAATTCAGTTGTCTTGTTTAAGTGCTTAGAATTAAATGCTGTTTTTCCTGTGTGATTTATAAAATCATGAAAATGCTTAATATATATCTGTAAATTGAAATAAATGCTGCTGTTAGCAGTGAGGAGGCGATTCTCGGTGTAGGAGAGGGATCACAAGACTTGACTGTTTCGACATGACTGTGAGTCATCACTGCAAACCCCCAAAAGAAACTCTGAGTCAAGGGGAGGCTCACACAAGTCATGAAAGAGACGAGCAAACAACAGCTTATGTTGGCATTAATAATACAAAGAACAATCATTTGTTTGTGCATATTGGTGTACTGTGTAATATTATTCATGGGCCTAACAACATGCCGCCTCCTTTACATACACTCCCATTAGCTTGTCACGCTGAAGTGTGAACACTGTGAGACCACACATGATGGGGTAAAATAGTGTTTCGCAATAATGACTCAACCATGAGACCCCTGTTACAAAGAGAAACCAAAATAATCAGACTTACCACGTAGCACTTTCTGTCAGCTGAGCAACAGCTTTCGAGGAACGATGAGATGTATACTAGGACCCTCTGACGTACACGGGACTCATCAAAAAGCATGTTGATGGTATTTAAATGGTATTTAAAATGTTCAGTTGCGTTATTGTTAGAATTTTACAATTGAAATACGTTGAGGAACAGGTATCAAATTTGTCCAAATGATGCCAAGCAAGAGTACATAATATACCATATACACCAAGAAGAAAAACTGATCCGTACTCCATTATGCAAATTTGACTCATAGCTTCATGCTATCCTAGCCACATTTGGCAAAACCATAGAAAACCACCAATTGGACAAACTATAGTAACATAATGAATTCTTAATAGTTACTGGAATCTGGGGCTCAAAAATGACCTAAACACAGTCAACCCTATCTTCTGCTTCTTTATACCTTATATCTTCAGTACCAGTTTTAGTTCCTCGGCATGCATTAGGCAGCAAACAAAACCACCTTTGTGAAGTTAAAAGCTTGCAAACTTGCTGTATATAATAGCTATGAATTACAAATGAGTGCTCCAGTACAGCAGGTGCTGCTTTTAAAACAACTTGCAAGACTACAGGAAGATAACAGCTCCTCAAATGCATCTGTCTTGGAACGAGTTGGCTCGGGAATGCTTTGTTTTAACAGCCAATCACAGACTTGGTAGCGTAGCTTTGGTGTGTTTATGTGCAGAGATCTCCCAGCTGTGATACACATGACACACTGAGCCTTTGACATCACGTGTTTACTCTGCAATCGAGTCAGAATTTTGGTGAAAGCCAGCAGATGGTCATTTTGCAAATGGATCTGGTGCTCTGGTGAACATGGCTCAGGATGTGGGGTGCAGGTACAAGCTAGATGAGACACTACGGGTATTTCACCTTGATCGCCTTGACTGACCAGTCTATTAGACATCTTGTGGACATCACTGGTCACAAAACTGCTTCCATTCCATACGAGATCTTGCCAGTCTTCTCCACAAGCTTCCCATCAACTTTAGTATCTCATCTTCCCATTTCATTGGAGGCCTTCCTGGTGGTCTCTTCCGCTCGCGTGGATACCACTCGGCAACTCATATTTAAATGTCATTAAATTGTGCCAGAAGAAAAGTAATGAACACTTCAGTATGAGTATGAATGCTTGTAACTAGGATTCCCCTCAAGAGGGACGTCTTTACCTTTAGTTACCTGAGAAAGTGAATGCAGAGTAGCTTTAAAACTCATTAAGCACAAAAAGGGGTATAGTTACAATATAGCTTTCTATATAAATAAGCAGTGATGACTCTAGCCTGATCTGCTGCTAAGGAAATAAAAGACTGAGGAAACTATTTCTGCATGCTAATCACAGATTTTCATGTACCGATTAGTTACCTCAGTTCCCTCATGATGCCTTTTCAATGGAACGAAATCCCCTACGCAGTCAACAGCGCGCTAATAATTACTCCACTGGGTGTCAAATAAGCAAAAGCCATAAAGGTCATTCAGCTCCTACACCATACACGCCCACATCGGTTGACGCAATATCTTCTGTCAGGTCTTTCAATCTTGACAGCATCTTTGCGCTGCATGATGATATGATCTGACTTATTGAAAATAGAAACACAAATACTTGCCCGATATGATATTTCAGTTTGTGTAGATCTCAGGTTTCAGAAAATAAGACATAAAGGAATCACACACAGCGAGCTTGTAGTAGTTAAGATTCCTGTATTTTACTTGCGTGGGAGTCGTGAGCAATTGAATCACTCATCGGCATCACGTTAAGTCGACAGAGAAATCAACACAATTGTGACTTTTAAATGACACTCTAGCCTCAGCTGTGTTCCATACTGCATGAGGAAGGAATAAGACAAAAGAAAGTGACAAAGTGCATTCTGAAACAAACAAAAAAAAGAGCACGATAGGGAAATAAGTCGTGAGTAGTGATGGGAGTAATGGGAAATAATTCTGCATTTATTCACTTCGTGTACTTGTTTTAGTAATTCGCCTGTGTTACTGTAATGGCCTGATAAGGTTGAGACATTTTCGTCATTCTCATTCATAGCAGAATCTTGTTTTCACTCAAACTCTGTTATGACAATGCATTTCCTCTACCACTTTAGTTCTGGTCTTGGTCTCTTCTTCTTGTTGTTGTTTTCTCTTTCCAACAGTGGAACAAGAAACTGAAAAATGTACATGACGTGCCAGATCAGAGAAGGGGAAGGGGTGGATAAACTTTCTGCCTTCTCCTGGATTCTCAGTTTATTGTTTAGTTTAAGAAGCTTTTGATGAGATATGAGAGCAGACATGGTGGCACAAAAATATGAGATGGTTGCAGATGCAAACAAACCTCCACATTTTCTATTTTCATGTAAAATACATTTCCTTTTTACATCAGTAGCTGTATCTCAAATGGTATACTTGGGCTGATATGGAACACACAGTGGGGCAGGGGTGGCTCAATGGTTAAGGTGTTGGGTTACTGAATAGAAGGTTGGGGGTTCAAGCCCCAGCACCACTAAGCTGCCACTGTTGGGCCCCTGAGCAAGGCCCTTAACCCTCAACTGCTCAGTTGTATGAATGAGATAAATGTAAGTCACTCTGGATAAGGGAGTCTGCCAAATGCCATAAATGACTGACTGAATGAATGAATGAATAACAGTGTAGGGGATTACTGAATTACTGTTACCACCCTTGGCCACCACTATAACAATGCCTCTTATACCACAGCAATATACCATTTTTTTTAAAATCTATTTAAAAACAGCAAATCTGTTTATAGCTACATTTAATGTTGTAGAAGCTGGGAAACAAGGGCAGGGGTGGCTCAGTGGTTAAGGTGTTGGGTTACTGAATAGAAGGTTAGGGGTTCAAGCCCCAGCACCACTAAGCTGCCACTGGTGGGCCCCTGAGCAAGGCCCTTAACCCTCAAGGGCTCAGCTGTATATATGAGATAAATGTAAGTCACTCTGGATAAGGGTGTCTGCCAAATGCCATAAACATAAACAAGTTAGTTCCTCATATTGCATACATTACAACAGCTGCCAGATACCTCAGCTTTCAACATCCAGTTTAAAGTATATAAGTACATTAGCAAACTTCTGACTCTGGGTTGATAGACAGCTCTGTGGACAATCTCTTCTTATATAAACTTTTTCCTCAAAGTCTTCTCATATTTTCTAACACTGAGTTATTGTGCTAGGCCTATGGTAGACATTAGTACCTTCTTAGTCACATGCTTCTTAAGTTCAGAGCTGCATACTATGCATGTTTTCAGTCCATTTCAAGACAGACACATCCACACCTGGGGCAATTTAGTATCTCCAATTCGCCTCACTTGCATGTCTTTGGGCTGTGTGAGAAACTCAAGCATACAATGGAACAACATGCAAACTCCACACAGAGTATGAGCCAAGGACCCTGGCTGCCTGGCTGGGGATTAAACCCAGGTCCTTCTTGGTGTGAGGTGACAAGAACTACCCCAGAGAAACCATGCCACCTGACCGGTTAACACCTTTATTGGGTTTTTATCCACTCATGGTGCTTTTGCTGTAGATACTTCCCCCCTCGTTCATCAATCCCATTATAACATACCAGTTTCGTATATTGTAAACGTTACATTTATTATTCTGTTTAATCTCACATTTAAAACTGGTAGACCTGAATTCAAGCTACTCAGAGCTGTGATACTGCTAGAATTTAGCAGTATACTACTTAATGAACATTACTGGGGAAACTAAGGACTGTTTTGATTCTACTTTGTGGGAAGTATTCTGTGACTCTCATGGGGAAGACACTGATGATCTCACACACTGCATTACGGATTATATTAACTTCTGTGAGGAAAACAGTGTACCCATCAAGACGGTATGGTGCTTCTCCAATAGCAAACCCTGGATTAATCCTGACATAAAGACTCTCCCCAGGAAAAAAAGAGAGCCTTCTGGTCAGGAAACAAGGAGGAGCTGAAGGCTGTGCAGAGACAGTTGAGGAGAAAGATCAGGATAGGGAAGAATGAGTACAGGAGGAAAATGGAGGTCAAGCTGCAGCAGAACAACAGTGGAGTTTGGAAGGACCTGAGGACTATTTCTGGCCAAAAAAAATCTCACAGACTGAGGGAGACCAAAAGTGGGTGAATGTTCTGAATTTATTCTTCAATAGATTTGATCAGACATCTGACCCCCCCCCCTATCTCAGTCCTCTCTGCTGCAGATCCCCTTATTTACACCTCCAGTACACTGTCCTAGCACCATTCTCACCTTGCCATCTATAGCTTTCCGCTCATAGCCACCCCCAACAATTCTCCATAGCAGCCCACCACCCCATCCACTCACACCAAACAACACACAGCCCAACTAGCCCACCTTGTCCCTCACAACACTTCAGGTGAGGAAGGAGCTCAGGAGGATCAAGGCGAAGAAGGCTGTGGGTCCCAATGATTTCAGAGCCAGGTTCTTGAAGTCCAGCACTACTGAGGGACAAGCTGGGGCATGTGGGGATGGATCAGCTCCTCACATCCTGGATCATGATTTACCTCACCAACCATCCACAGTATGTGAGGACAAGGGACTTAAAGTCTGGTCTGGTCATCTGCAGTACAGCCCCTCCCCCAAGGAACAATTCTGTCCCCATTTCTCTACACCATTTACACTGCTGACTTTCACTACAACTCCCCAACCTGTCACTCAGCAATCGTCGGCCTCATCACAGATGGACATGACAGGGAGTACAGAGAGATGGTGACATCATATAAATACCTGGATGCTCACCTGAACACTAAACTGGACTGGTCAGAAAACACAGAACAGACTGTACCTGCTGAGGAGACTGAGGTCTTTTGGAGTGCAGGGGCCACTCCTCATGACCTTTTTCAACACTGTGGTGGTATCAGCCATCTTTTATGGTGTGGTCTTCTGGGGCAGCAGCATATCAGCTGCTGATAGGAAGAGACTCGATAAACTAATCAAGAAGGTCAGCTCTATCTTGGGGAGCCCCCTTGACACTGTGGAGGTGGTGGCAGAGAGGAGGATGATGACAAAACTGTCATCCATGATGGACAACAATACCCAGCCCATGAAAGACACACTGACATCACTGGAGAGCTCCTTCAGTGACAGGCTGCTCCATCTAAAGTGTCTGAAGGGGAGGTATCGCAGGTCCTTCCTTCCCTCAGCGGTCAGATTATATCATCATCACCACTCCATACAGACCACACACACATTGTACATACCAGAGACAACTGCCCATCTCAGTGTGCAATAAATCAATAAATTACAGCACTGTATAGTCATCATTCTGTACAGAGTACAATTATCTTATTAGAGCAATATTCTAATATCGGTGCAATATCTTATTTTTAGTGCAATATTCTGTGCCAATTTTCTTCTTTGTATATATTGTTTAAAGGTTTCTATATGCTATACTATATTTTTTATATATTTTTTTTTTCATTGTGTCTTTTTTTTTATATACCTCTACCTTATTGCCTTTCCATGGATGTTGCTGTAACAAAGAAATTACCCTGATGTGGTCCCAAAATCCCAGTGAAGAACAGGACATACAGAATACAGTAACTGCTAACACCGTTGAGTCAGTGCTCATTTAAGTGCTCTTGAAAGAGGTGGGTCTTCAGTTGACGTTTGAAGAAAGCGACTCTACTGTTCAGATACTCAGGGGGAGTTCATTCCACCACCTTCGTGCCAAGACAGAGAAAAGTCTAGATGTTTGTCTCCCATGTGTCCTGGAAGACAGTGGGTCAAGTCGAGCTGTTTTGGGTACACATCGAGCTTTGACCATTGCCATCAGGTAGGGAGGGGCTGGACCGTTTTTGGCTTTGTAGGCCAGCATCAGGGTTTGTGATGAGAGCTGCTGCAGGAAGCCAGTGAAGGAAGCGCCGCAGTGGCGTGACATGGCTGAATTTGGAAAGGTTGAATACAAGTCCGAGCTGCAGCATTCTAGTGGCCTGATGGCATAAGTATGAAGACCAGCCAGGAAGGTATTTCAGTAGACAAGTCTGATGACAAGAGACTGAACAAGTACCTGGGTGGCCTCCCTTGAGAGAAATGGTCGAATTCTCTGAATGTTGTAAAGGAGAAATCTGCATGACCAGGTCGGTTAGCAACATGAGCTGAGAAAGAGAGCTAATCATCTACAACTACCCCACAGCTGTGTGCTTCTGATGAAGGAGTGATCATGGTGTTCTCAAAGGAAACTGAGAGATCACCATAAAGACCTGCAGCTCTCAGGATGTAAAGCAGATCTGTCTTCTTTGGATTAAGCTTGAGGTGGTGGACTGCCATCCATAAAGTAATGCCTGCTAGACAAGCTGAGATCTGACCTGAAACATGAGTATCAGAAGGAGGAAAAAAGAATGAGTATCATTGGCATAACAATGGTAGGAGAAGCCATGTGAAGAGATGACATCTCCCAGTGAGCGAGTGTAGAGTGAAAATAGAAGAGGACCCAGTACTGAGCCTTGTGGGACACCAGTGAAGAGTTTGCAGGGAGTGGATGTTGAGCCTTTCCATGTTACCTGGTAGGAGAGCCCATCCAGGTAGGACCTGAACCACTTCCATGCACAGCCAGAAATGCCCAAGTTAGAAAGGATTGAAGGATATCATGGGTGACTGTGTCAAAGGCAGCAGACAGGTCAAGAAGAATCAGGACACATGGCAACCCAGCTGACTGTGCGGCATGGAGCTTCTCTGTCACTGCAAGATAGTAGTAATCTTCTACACTTACAAATCAAAACGTGTTCAATGGATATTTGAAATGTTCTTTGCCTCTCAATGTTTAGCAAGCAGACACCCTCATCCACAGTGAGTTACAGAACTCGTAGTAATGGAAAGATCTGCTCCTATCTGCTCAGACTCTCCCACACGGCCTTGATTAGCTCATTTGTAGGCCAAATACGTCACTGCTACTCAAACAAAATCTACAGCTTTAAACCACAGCAGTTGACAAATTTCTGGTGGCCCATTTATACAACTAATTATAAGCTTATGCCTGCATTTATGTTGGCAGCAAGTGGAATGGAATAGAATCATGCAAGACATAAGTAGCAATCTATTTTTAAATAGCCTACAAAAATAAGGTTAACATATAAGACATTATATGATTCAAATCCAGGGTGTACTCCAATCTCTTGCCCAGTTTTCCTGGGATAAACCCCAGATCTACCACAACCCTGATGAGGATAAAGAGATCTATTTACGATACAATTTGATTGCAGTCAGAAAATAAGGTTGCATGATGGAGGAAGGCCTCATTTATTAAGATGAGTGTATACAGCAGTAGCATAGCTAGGTCATAATTAGGGATTTCACATTATTGTTATTATATATTTATATTCTTCTTCTTTTTTGTTTGACATGTAACTAGTCCTGTGGTTTTTGAGATATCGACACATTTCCAACAATCATCAGGAATGGCATGCTAGTTCACAGTGTTTGAAAATATTTATCCATGGTCCTGCTATACTTGCTTTTTTGCTCATTGTTCTCTATTCATATCAGGGAATTTTTATTAAACTTCCATCAAATCTCACCACCAAAATTCAAACCTGGGTAGACCAGGACCCATCACGTCAGATTACAGACAGGCTGCACCCATCCTTCTCTTTCTATCCACACTTCTTCCTTTCCCCATCAATTTCTATGTGTACAGTGTCTGAATTCATGAATGTTTGAAAACGTTTTCATCTAAAATCCCTACACTTTCACCTAAATATCCCCCTTTCCCCAAAGGCATGTCAATTATCTAAAGGTGTGGGTGGTGACAGATTTTTGAACTACTGAACTAGTGAAGACACAAGCCCAGAGTGGCCACAGTGCCTAGGGAGCCATGGGGAATTAGGTGCCTTGCTCAAGGGCACTTCAGCAAGTCCTGTCGGCTGCAGTAATTGAACCTGGGGCCTTCCGAACATGGGGCAGACACCCTAGCCACAACTACCCCCACCTAAAAAAATGTACCCTAGCATCCACAAAAAGTACCATATCACCCACCTAGCCACCCAACCTGGCATCCACTATGTATGAAAATAGACTTGTCTAGTTTTATTTAGAATCAACAAGTGATACAATTAAACTTATCATTATTATACACTCTACAGTTTTAGGTGCATGTAGCTGTAGATGTAGTGAAATATTATTTAATAACTTTTGAGGCAGTGGTTCTCAAAGTGGGATCCAAGAACCATAGCCAGTGGGCCTGCAATTTATTTTATTATTAGTCAGTCAGTCATTTTCTTGGCCGCTTATTCCCAGTTACGGGGTCACGGGGGAGCCGGTGACCAGCCGGCAACTCTGAGCGCAAGGGCAGGAACCAGCCCTAGACAGAGCGCTAATCCATCGTAGGGCTCATGGATTCACACACTAAGGGCCAATTTGCCCATCACCAATTCACCTACCTGCATGTCTTTGGACTGTGGGAGGAAACCGGA
>JANCOA010293202.1:0-10070 GCA_024363135.1 Leptodoras oyakawai | reverse complement strand
AGTCATCCTCTAATCCTTCATCAGTGCTCACAGGATGCTGCCTACAGGATGCTGGTGACTGGACATTTTTGGTTGGTCCAGCAGTGACACTGAGGTGTTTTAAATCTCCAGCAGCACAGCTGTCTGATCCACTCACACCAGTACACCGCACAGTACAACAGTGGTCCTGACCAACAGAATAAAAAGGAAAGTATGTGCCACCATTGCAACAAGTCAGTTCATGAAATTTCTTCCCTCCTTGTTATTCCACATACAACTCTGAGTGCTATTTCTATAGTTATTGTTGAAATGTGCAAGTGTTTAGGGTATGGGTATGTCGGGGTGCTTTTGAAGATGCTCTGAATGGGAATGGTTTAAAGTTTGGAGGAGACAACGCTTCATTCATCTGAGCACAGAAAGGTTTCTAAATTATTCTAAAGAATTATTATAAGACATTCCATTATGTTTCTTGCACATGAATTATACATGATTCAGAACAACAGATGTACAGGGAAAAAAGATATATGTAGCATAGTAATCTAAAATTACTTTTATATCATGCATTGGCTTAGGCTTAATGGCATGTGATTATTACGAAAAACATGATCAGACAAATACAGTGCGACTTCCTTCTACAAATTCCTAAACATAATGGATTAAAAATCTAGATAAAAGTATATATACACCATTTAGTACATTCCTTACATAAGTGAATAAATGTCTAGACAACAGTATATACTGCATTCCTAAACATAAAAGATTAAATGCCCATATAAGGACATTTCAATACACACATAATCAATTGTAATAATTGTTAATTATATATACAGACCCATTCCAAAAAAGTAGAATATCACGGAAAAGTTGAATAATTTCCATAATTCCATTCAAAGTTAAACTTTCATAGATTATAGATTCAGGGCCCACAATTTAAATGATTTCAAGAATTATTTGTTTATTTTTACATAATTTGGTCTTCTAGCTCATAAAACCCATGAAAACAGGATTTCAAAAAATTAGATTACTGTGGAAAAATCAGCCCAAACTACTGCTCAGTTTTTTCAGAAAAAAAAGAAATTAGGATCACATTAAATCAATCAAAATATGGTAGTTTCAAAACTATATGCATCAATCTTCAATACTTGCTTGGGAATCCCTTTGCTTTAATCACTGCCTCGATATGACGTGGAGTTATGGAAGCCCAGATTTCCTTGATGCTTGCTGTCAACTCTTCTTTGTTGTTGGGTCTGGTGGCCCTCATTTTCTTCTTGAGAATACCCCATAGATTCTTAAAGGGGTTTAGATCCGGCGAGTTGGCTGGCCAGTCAAGCACTGTGATGGCATGGGCATCAAACCAGGCTTTGGTGCTTCTGGCGGCATGGGCAGGGGCCAGGTCCTGCTGGAAGATGAAATCTGAATCTTCATACAGATCCTCAGCAGAAGGAATCATGAAGTCCTCTTAAACATTCTGGTAGACTGTTGCGGTGACCTTGGATTTAAGAAAGCTTTTACCAACACCTGCACCAGACATTATACCCCAAATCATGACTGACTGTGGATATTTCACACTGGACCTCAATCAGTTGGGTTCTGTTCCTCACCCGTCTTCCTCCAAACCCTTTGATCTTGATTCCCGAATGAAAGGCACACTTTACTTTCTTTTTTTAAATTTTTTTTATGTCCATACCTTTATTGCTATTATTATTATTCACAAGTGTTTCCCTTTGAATATCTAGCTGAATTTTTTTTTACTATTTTTTTTATTATTTTATAGATAAAGAACAATACACAAGCCACCCAAAGATAGAAAGAAAAAAAAATCCCCAAAATAAATACATGTAACTGTGAGGAAGTACTCAGAGCGGTGTTTTTAGGAAGCAAATGCAGAGTTTATTTAAATGAGGCTACTGACAAACAAAACTAAAGTTCAGCACAAAGCGGGAGAAACTATAGAAAACAAGCAAATCAAAAGTGGTGACTCAGTCCTTGCTCCACAAAACATCAGTCCAGCTCCACACTCTGGCTGGGGATCTGCACACACAGAAATCGAGAACAACAAAAGGATTAGCGGACATATATCACAAACGGAGTCAGAAACTAGAACAACACACGAGAAGGGAAAGCTAAGCGTAAAACGGAATCCTTAGTAAAACGAACGGGAAAAAGAACTTCCAGCTTAGACAGTGGAATCTCGTCCGAAGTTTTGGCATGATGAGCATTGACCCGCAGGGAAGCTCAGCCAGAAAACGCTCTAAATAGAGAGGGAGAGCCAATGAGAGCTCTCCTCTCAGATAGGCCACAGGTGGAAGTGATCTGGCCGAGCTACCTGCAGGTAACACCGGAAGTAGGTCTCCCTCTACCTCTGTGGGAGCTAGACATTGGGGGAGGGTGGCGGCCCCTAATGGCTGGCTGACGTAACAGAGCCCCCCTCAAGGGGCTACCTCCGGGAGCCGATTTCTTTCTACTAGGCCTGCTGGGCCTGCCGGGCCTGCGAGGAGCAGATGTTCTCCTCGGCACTGTACTCCTCCCAAGCCACTAGATACTCGATCCGTCCTCTTCTGCGCCTGGAGTCAAGGATGTCGCAAACCATGAAGGTTACCTCACCCTTACCCTCCACTGCATCTGGTGCTTGGGTTTCCTCCCCGGCCTCAGCCAACAGTCCATCCCGGGCTGATTTCAACTGGCTGATGTGAAATGTAGGCTGCATCTTACAATAACGGGGGAGCTTAAGACGATAAGTTACTTCATTGACTTTCTGGGTAACGGGCCGAATTAAGGGGGGCGAGCTTTCTCTTGCTGAACATGGGAGGAAGAGCTTTTGTTGCAACCCAGACCTTGTCGCCGGGGTGAAAAATGGGGGTCTTACCCCGACGTCGGTCAGCAAACTTCATCTGCTTAATAGGTCTGGTTGGTGAGAGCCCACACGCTCGCACTTCTTGAGCCATGCATCCATGGCCGGCGTGTCCGTCTCTGTGGCATCCCACGGGAACAGTGGAGGCTGGTAACCTAGGACACACTGAAATGGGGTGAGCTTCCTCCCGAAGCTTTTCTAATTACGCTGCTTCCATGTTGGTGGGTCAATCTGTGAGGAAGTACTCCGAGCGGTGTTTTTAGGAATCAAATGCAGAGTTTATTTAAATGAGGCTACTGACAAACAAAACTAAAGTTCAGCACAGAGCGGGAGAAACTCAGTCCGTGCTCAATAAAGAGTCAGTCCAGCTCCACGCTCTGGCTGGGGATCTGCACACATATAGAAATCAAGAACAACAAAAGGATTAGCGGACGTACATCACAAACGGAGTCAGAAAGTAGCACAACACACGAGAAGGGAAAGCTAAGCGTAAAACGGAATCCTTAGTAAAACGAACGGGAAAAGAACTTAGCTTAGACAGTGGAATCTCGTCCGAAGTTTTGGCATGATGAGCATTGACCCGCAGGGAAGCTCAGCCAGAAAACGCTCTAAATAGAGAGGGACAGCCAATGAGGGCTCTCCTCTCAGATAGGCCACAGGTGGAAGTGATCTGGCCGAGCTACCTGCATGTAACACCGGAAGTAGGTCTCCCTCTACCTCTGTGGGAGCTTGACCTTGGGGGAGGGTGGCGGCCCCTAATGGCCGGCTGACGTAACAGAGCCCCCCTCAAGGGACTACCTCCAGGAGCCGATTTCTTTCTACTGGAAGCTCAGCCAGAAAACGCTCTAAATAGAGAGGGAGAGCCAATGAGGGCTCTCCTCTCAGATAGGGCGCAGGTGGAAGTGATCTGGCCAACCTACCTAACACGGTACCTAACAGGAAGTAGGTCTCCCTCTACCTCTACGGGAGCTTGACCTTGGGGTAGAGTGGCGACCCCTAGTGGCTGCTGACGTAACAGTAACTAACCAAGATATTTTGCAAAGCCAGAGCAGTTTCAGAGCAGTTAGTCAGCAGGCAAAAAATTAAGGGCTTCAAAATAAGAAAGAAATAATTTCCATTTAGAATAAAAAAGATCAATATTACCCTTTCGAGTAAACCTAATTTTTTCCATCTTCAAAAAATATTAAATCTGTAAACCACATCTGTAAACAAAAATACATATGACTCAAATTATATGGAGAGCCACCGCATTTGTCACATTGATCATCCAGAACATTTGGATAAAATGTAGATAATTGAAATTTAGAACGATGAACTCTATGCAGTACTTTGAACTGGATTAGCTGGAGTCTTGCGCAGGGTGTGCAAGAATGCACCATATTAATGGCCTTATCCCACCAGAGGTCAGACAAATTAGTTCCCAGCTCACATTCCCATGTTCTTTTGATATGATCAACTCAATATAAATCAAAAGACATAAGGTGCATATAGATTTTCGAGATGAATGATCTCTGGAGAGGATTGAAAAAGAAGTTGTCGGTCCAGGGTTGACTGTAGTGGCAAGACTGGTGTAGTGTAAAAAAAGGGAGGAAATACAATGTCTGATTTGGAAGTAACGAAACGGATGAGATGGGTGTAAATTAAAATCCATGACTAATTGTGCAAAACTACAAAAAGTACCATCTATATACAGGTCTTTGAAAGATACAATGCCTCTATCGTACCACAGCTTAAAAGCTGGATTGGTCAAAGGAGGGAAGAGGTGATTATTTAAAATGGGCATAGTAATGGATGGTGAAGTAAACTTAAAGTGGCATCTGAACTGAGCCCAATTGCGAAGTGTGGACCGGACTACTGAATTATTGGAAAAATTAGAGTACAGAGAGGGGAGAAGAAGAGAAAAAGGAAAGAGTCTCAATTTTAGACCACAATAGATCTGGAGATTTCAGCCAGCAGATCATCTTTTGTTGGCTGACCAATAATAAAATAGGAAGTTAGGTAGAGACAGGCCCCCATCGAACTTAAATCTTTGTAATAAGGATCTTTTAACCCTGGTGACCTTTCCATCCCATATGAAAGAGATGATCGACTGATCCAAAATATTTAAAAACTTTTTAGGTAGGAACAGAGGGACAGCCTGCAAAAGAAAGAAATTTAGGCAGAACGTTCATTTTGACAGAATGTATTCTAGCAATCAAAGATAATAGCAAAACCCTCCATCATTGCAAATCTAATTTAAGTTTATTTATTAAAGGTGTGAAGTTGTTATCAAAAAGGGACTTTAACCTACGAGATATATGAACACCCAAATATTTAAACCCAGTCAGAGTTCAAATGGAATATCTGAGTAATTCAGTGACTGTGCGAGCAAGTTAACCGGAAAACACACACTTTTTTGTATATTTACTTTATAACCGGAAAATGAACCAAATCTATCCAGAAGTGACAGAATGGGCGGAACAGAATGTAATGGATCAGTCACATATAGTAAAAGGTTGTCAGCATAAAGTGACACCTTTAGTTCAATACCGGAATGAAGAATACCATGAAAGGTATGTAATGACTTTAAAGCTATAGATAAGGTTTCAATAGCTAGAGCAAAAAGTAACAGAGATAGAGAACAGCCCTGTCTGGTTCCTTGAGTTAGAGAGAAGTAGTCAGAATGAGTGTTATTAGTTTGAACACTGGCACGGGGAGAAGTGTATAATAATTTTATCTAAGAAATGACACACTTTACTTTCATCAGAAAAGAGGACCTTGGACCACTGGCCAAGGGTCCAGCCCTTCTTCTCCTTGGCCCAGTTGAGATGCTTCCTTTGTTGGCTCAGGTTCAGAAGTGGCTTGACCCGAGGAACCCGACAGTTGTAGCCCATCTCCCAGATGCATCTGAATGTGGTGATTTTTGAAGCTGTGACTCCTGCCTCATTCCACTCTTTTTGGATCTCTGTGAACAGCCAGCCTCCTTAGCTATGAACTTTTGTGGCTTACCCATCTTATGGAGGGTGTCAATGATGGTTTTCTGGCCAGTTATGATGTTATGTGAAATTTGGGCTGATTTCTCCACAGTATTCTAATTTTTTTAAATCCTCTTTTAGTGGGTTTTATGAGCTGGAAGCTCAAATTATGTAAAAATAAACAAATGAATACTTGAAATCATTTAAATTGTGGGCCCTATGGAAGTTAATAATTTTTTCCATGATATTCAATTTTTTGGAATGGGTTTGTATATAAGAAGATAAGAAGAATTGTTTAGTAAGAAATAACGACATTTGAAGAACTGAATGTAATTCAAGTAAGAGGAATAAAAACAGTACTAGTGATGACTAGTGTTAGAAAGGATTACATGTTAATATCTGATAACAGAACCATTAAACTCAAAAGATTCATATTTATTGGTAAGATTAAAACTACAGTGATTAAGTCATTTCTACAGATTGGTAAACATTCTACTCATTTTGTAACCAAACCATAAATTGAATACAACACTGGAAATGAACACAGAAAAATTACATGAAAGCACATGAAAGAGAAATGTAATATTTATATAGGAAACATTTTTGATTGTATTTTAAATCGTGGTTTATGTCTCGGGTCCATATACAAGATTACTGTGGAGTTTTGATGTATAATGCCAAATATGATGACATTATATTTAAAACAAAGTTTAAGAACAGTGTCTTGAGTTCTGTTCTCTGCTCATCTGATAACTGGTTCCTTTGTTCCACGATCACCAGCCATTTTTATGGGAGGGGTTGCTTGCTTTTATGGTCCTTGGAGCCAGCTCGAACTGTGCCCCCTTTCTTGCATGCTCACACCGCTGGAACTGGGTAGTCCCTAGAACGTCATCTTATCAGCACATAGGGACCGAGTGACATAAGTATGCCATGTTTGGCCCAGACGCACATACCTGTTGACTGCAGCCTCCATTTTTAAATATACTTGTGCACACTGGTAGCTGTGTAAACATAAGTTCTCGCAAATATGGAAATAAACACAACAGACAAATGGACAGACAATGAAGTCCAGACTTTACTGAGCCTGTATGCCATGGAGGATATACACTGAGATTTTGAGTTGTCTAGATGAAATAAAAAAATATTTGCTAGCATTTCAACTCTAACTATCTTATGCATTAGAAAAGTAATGTTGTGAAAAACTCTTAATCAAGATTATAAAAAAATAAAGAAATTATTTATTTTATATAATCTGTTGTAATTGGTAACATAAATGTTTTTGAGGAGATATTTTGCTGTACTTTTTGAAGTACTTATACTACTGATATCACAAAAGACAAAGCACACACATAGTAAATATTTGTAAACCTTTTACAAATTTTATTTCTGCATCAGAGGCTTTGCAGGGCTGACGGTATATAAAAGTAATGCTCCCCATGAACACACAACAAATAACTATGGTTTGAAATTTGTAAGTGGTACCATTAACCACATATACACAATGTGTATAATCATGCTTTCTCATATCTGCATTACAGTAAATCAATTTTCAGCCACATGCTAAGATGATGCATCATGCTGCACATGGGAGTGGCATAGAGGGACGAGAATTTATATAAATTTTCTCCAATGCAGGCTTGAAACGGTGACAGATAAACTGAAACTTTTCTTTGGATATTCAAAAATTTTCCACCAGTCAACATGCACACAACTCTGATAACACAATCATTAATTACTGTTATTGTGGTATGTCACTCTGAAGCTACGTGGAATCCCCAACCATCACATGGCTTACGTCACTTTATCGTTCCTACTTGCAATGCAAAAGCACACCATAAAAGGTCATGGAATGAATGTAGTTCTCGGGTGAGCTCCACAGGGGGGCAGTTTCCCCCAGATTAGTCCTTAGAACCGTTTGGTGCGAAAATGCCTAATGTAAACATACAGGTACTTTGAAATGCAACATGTTTTATGGTTTTGTTGACCAAGTTTTCACCTCCTGTTAAGTCTAGGAGTCTGGTGTCCTCAAATTCCATGCTTATCAGTGAAATGAAAGGGAGGTCCTCTGTACCAAAAGGAAGAAGATAAAGAAACTAAGTTTTAAAATTTTTTATCAGGAGAAACACAGCACAGTTGAATGTAGGAAATCCAGGTGAATGCATGCAGCATGGTTGAATGCAGGCAGCAGGCTGCAACTTTCTGTTCAGATTCACCAGCAAGGGTTATTAGGCACCCCCAGTACAAATGGACAGTGACCCAAAACATATAGTGAAATCAATCCAGGTGTTTGTTATGGCAAAGAAGTAGAATATTCTGCAATGGCCAAGTCAATCACCAGAGCTCAACCCAATCGAGTATGAATTTCACTTGCTTAAGACAAAACTTAAGGCAGAAAGCAGTAAAGGCCTTGCAAAGCATCACTAAGGAGGAAACCCAGCATTTGGTGATGTCCATGGGTTCCAGTATTCAGGCAGCCTGAATGTTCAGCCTAAATGAACATTTAATTTATGGTAATGCTAATTTGTCCAGTTACTTTTGAGCCCCTGAAATGAAGAGGCTTTGAAGAAAAATGTAGCACTTTTTAAAAGTTTCATAGAATATTTTTGTTGAACCCTTTGAATTAAATCTGAAAGCCTACACTTCAGTTGCATCTCAGTTGTGTTATTTCAAATCCAATGTGGTGGCATGCAGAGCCCAAACCATGAAGATTGTGCCACTGTCCAAATATTTCTGGTCCTAACTGTTTTTCATTATAGCTAGCATAAATAACAAATGCTATGATAGCCTCAAATGTTAAATTAAACCATTTATTTTAAACAAAATATTAGTCATTATTGTAGTACTTGTAATAATGGAGGGCTGTTATGTTGTATTATAAAAGGGTTAGCTTTTGATTATAAAAAAAATCTGATTTGCCCCACATACCCAAGAATATATTCCCATTTGGCCCACTTCCTAGTGACATATGATAGGTTTGTTGTGTACTGGTAACAGGAGTTTTTTTGTTTTTAGTTGGCCCTATGGTATGTTATCCTGAATGGTGCCGTAGAGATAAGGTACGGAGATGACAGAACTGAAATCCTCTGCATGGGAAACAGCTTTGGAATCTCTGCCTTCTTGGGGAAGCAGTGTATGAATGGAGAGGTACTCACAAAAGAGGACGACTGCCAGGTACATCTTATTTATAGACCAATAATTTTGTGCTTCATTATTGGCTGTCATGTTGTCATTACATTAAAGGATAATGTCCCATGTCAGTCAGTAGAAAAAGCAACTTATATTTTTCAAACTACAGATTAATAAATTTCTTTTGGGGTGCCACTTGTTTCATTTCAAGAAAAACAAAACCATTCACCATTAGGGCTGCCACGATTAGTCGACTAGTCACGATTATGTCGACTATTAAAATCGTCGATGACTATTTTAATAGTCGATGCGTCGTTTTTTTTCTTACTTTGTTTTTCTCTCCAAACTGCTGTGGCACCTTCCACTGCCCTTCTGTCCTTGACACACATGCACAGTAGTGGTAGCCGGGGTAGGCCTTCACAGGAAGTGTCAAAAGTTTCCTCACACTGACTGCTGATGTGTCGACCAGTCGTGCAACAGAAGCTTACCTTGGTGTGTCTTGCCATTTCCTGAGTGAAGATTGGAAGATGAAGACCTTAAACCTTTCTACCATGCCTCTTGAGGAGAGGCATACTGGTGCAAACATAATGACATGGATGGAAGAGGTTTTAACAAAGTTTGACCAAAATAAAAGTTTTAACAAAATAAAAGCAGTGGTGCATGACAGTGGTTCCAATATGGTGGCAGCAATGCGACTGCTTGAAGACAAACATTTATGGGCCTCTATCCGCTGTGCTGGACACACACTCCAGCTTATAGTCAACACTGCTCTCAAAGAAACCACCATCAGCAGAGCACTAGGTGCTGCTAGGCAGCTAGTGGAGCACTTGACAAGAAGTGAGCTGGCTAGTACAAAGCTAAAGATGAAACAGGAGCAAATTAATGTTAAAAAAAATGCACTGGTGCATGATGTCAGCACAAGATGGAATAGTACATTCCACATGATAGAAAGACTCCTTGAACAGCGTTGGCCTGTCACTGCCACTCTTTCAGATCCCGAGGTAACTCCGAGGGGGAAACATTACTTCGACTTGAAGCCAGAGCAGTGGGAGCTGCTTGAAGAACTGAAGCAAGGGTTGGCACCTTTTGAGACTGCTACTGTTTACCTTAGTGGACAGCAGTACACAACCATTTCAGGTCTTCCACAGGTGGTCAAAGGG
>JANCOA010292784.1:0-10073 GCA_024363135.1 Leptodoras oyakawai | reverse complement strand
GGGGTGTCGGCTCTGACGTAGCTGGGGGGGAGTGGTGGCTCTGACGTAGCTGGAGGGGGAGAGGTGGCTCTAACGTAGCTTGCGGGGGAGTGGTGGCTCTGACGTAGCTGGAGGGGGCGTGGTGGCTCTGACGTAGCTGAAGAGGGCGTGATGGTAAGGGGGAGTGTGTAGGTGGTAACAACAGAAAGTCCACATACAACATAAAAAACTTCGTAAGATTAAGAGTCTTAATGTTTCCCTGAAAAAGCAATTTCTTTAAGTCCATAATAAAAAAAAAGTGAGTTTTTCAAATCTACACATTACTGGATAAACAATGAGCTAACTCTAAACAGCTGCTGCATGATAAACTTGCAGACCCAGCCAAATTTATTTTTGGTTGAAATGCTCTGAACGGTTCAGCATTAGGTGTGCAACACAAAAACTTCTTCACAATCACTGGATCACCCAACACTAATTGCCACCTTTGATGAAGGGTCATTCAAATTGTACTGGAACACAAGGACAGTGAAGTGATTTTGTCCATTTTTTAAAGTAGGAGGTTAAGCTATGAATACATTTCCAACTTTAATGTGTAAGACAGATAGGAAAGGAAAATGTTCAGAATACCAGTAGATGTTCTGTGGCCGTCAGCTGTATAACAAGTGAGAAATATTTAGTGAGTATTCGACTCTGTATTGAATCAAAAATAAATATATCTAATGTTCTGTTTCAAAACTATAGGAAGAAAGTTTGTTTATCCATGTCATACCTTTTACACTTGATGAACGCAGACGAGGCCCCCCTGCAAGCATACATGCGAGATCTGAAATGGATGTTCTGCTACTCAATTTTAAATTCAAAATCTACAAATCAATAAAAAGCAAAAAAGCTCACTTGGTTGGAGATTGTTCACATGGTCATGGTGTAGTGCTAAAGAAAGATACCACAGGCACACTTTTCATTCAAAACATTGACAAAAAATAGACCAAAAAACAATCTGCACCAAAAACCCAATAGAGATACTGGTCATAATTAGAACAAAAGTATTTGGACACTCAGTAGTGGCTTCATTAACACTATGAACCCTAGGCTTTTTTCACTAAATGGGGTAATTTCACTACATTTACTTTGAAGCTCTTATTTTGGCCATTATAAGCACAAACAATACACACTGTATGGTGTATTTTTCAGAACAGTCTAGCTATCCAGAGCTTCCATTATTTGATATGATTATCTGCAGGTTTTTTTTTATAGTAGTCTTTATATCCCAAAAAGGTTGTTGAAGTTATGTAAAAGAAGTTTGAATTGTTTCTACATGTATCTCACCATAAAATGCTGGCAGTAGACTTTCTTTTCATAATTGTGTAGGGGGGATTGTCTAGAACCTGGCACTATCAGATTCATTATGGTGGGAGAGACTGCATCTCAGTGGGTTGAAAAAAAAATTGTGCATACAGTCTGTAATATCAACCCCATGTTGGAGACAATGCAGAAATGGTTTGTGATTTCAAACCAAACACTTCGTTGTACAGAGAAACACCTAGCATGATATGAAAGGGTAAATTCTGTTGTTTATTTTATATGTGGTAATTTTTTAAGTGATAAGGACTTTATGAGAAATTCAGACTAGAAAATGGTTGTGAACTTGAAACATTGTGCGTCTGTCAGGTTTAAAAAAAAAGTTTTTTGTCGTCAAGCACAGCAATTTATGGCAAGGTCACGTTGTACAGTAGTATTCCTACTGTAGCAGTGTTTCAGTATTTAACATCCTCTGTTTGTTAGATCATCTTGACAATATCTGGGCCTGGAATCAGCCAGTTTCTGTAACAATTGTGCTGGAAGTTTCAACCAATAAAATATTCAGTTTATTGTCACTATGTTATGAATGGCGGGTAAATAACGGTATGGAGACGCTGATGCAGAACAAGAAGGCTCTTCAATAACAAAACAATCAGTCAAATGAACAATAGTCTGGAGTGAGGATACACAATTATGTAGTGCGGCGTGTGGGAGCGTTGAGACGATTGGCAGGATGACGTACGAAGAGGCGGGCGTCGCGAAGAGTCTGCCGGGAGATAACGCACAGAGGCGTGGTGCATGTAAACGCGGAGGCGCGTGGAAGCGCTGAGATGAGACGAAAGGCAGGGTACGTCCGAAGAGGCGGGCGTCACGAAGATCCTGCTGGGGGATGACTCACGGAGGCGCGGCGTGTGGAAGCGCTGAGACGAGACGAAAGGCAGGGTACGTCCGATGAGGCGGGTGTCGCGAAGATACTGTCGGGGGATGACGCACGGAGGCGTGGTGCATGGAAGCGCGGGGCGCGTGGAAGTGCTGAGACGAGACGAAAGGCAGGGTGGCGTCCGAGAGGCGGGCGTCACGAAGAGTCTGCCGGGAGATGAAGCACGCTGGCATGGCGCGTGGGAGCGCCGAGGCGCGGTGCTCCGGACCTCCTATCCGGTCGGTCCGGTCGGGTCAATACTTCCCGCCCGAGTCCGGAAGAGACGACCTATAAATAGGGACAGGAAGCGGAAGTAGGCGGGAACAGCGAGACAGGGAAACCGGAAGAAGGCAGGGTCTCGCGGTTCCTAACACACTACATCATCAGCAATCTGTATTTTTTTTTTCTCCACTGCATCCCACAGATGCTCTAAATGATTTAGGTCTTTGATAAGTATTTTTAGATCTTTTATAATAGTGAATAATATTTTTTTTGCTGATTTCTGCAAGTGTGCATCCTGCAAGTGCCCTGAATTCTGGCTGTGTTTGTTTCACCTGTTGGACACAGAACTGATAAAACTAACCAAGTGCATGGTCACTGTCCTACCTGGAGAGCAAATAAAATGCTAGGGTTTTTTTTTTTTATTTAATTAGTGGTTTTTGGTTATGGTTCATATTAAGGAGGCTGCACTCTTAAAACATGAAATAAATACTACAATATGGCATCATGATGTAATTATACAGGGCTCCAGACTGTGAGTGTATGATGACCAGGTGTCCTATACATAGTGTCTGATGCGAGTGTATGTAGCAGTGACCCTCCATGGGATTGTATAAATGGTACTTAGTGCCCTTCAACCAATGGCGCCACTCCTCCCATGCAAGTTTGATGGCTAGAAGTTCCTTATCCCCCACATCATATTTTCTTTACACGGGACTGAGTTTGTGTGAATAAAACATCAGTGTGGCTCTCCCTGATGCTATGACAGGATAGAGCCCACTCCTGTTTCAGATGCATCAACCTTGACAGCAAAAGGGTGCTGTGGATCAGGGTGTTGGAGGATCGGACCAATGGAGAAGAACTCTTTCAGAGAATTCAATGCTTTCTTGCCTTAATGTGAAGGTTCGGGGAACAGCAGATGATAGCCTACTTGAATTCTCTATTGTTGCCTTTTCTATCCCCACTTTCCATCCTGTAGAATATGACATGCCTGCTGATGCTATCCTGACTCGCTCTAAAAAACTTCTTAAGAACCAACGTTTTGGGTTCCGTACAAATTTATTTTTGGGTGAAATGCTCTGAACGATTCAACATTAGGTGTGCAACACAAAAACTTCTTCACAATCACTGCATCACCCATCACTAATTGCTACCTTTGATGCACACTTCCGACATGTAAGTCAATGAAGGGTCATTAAAATTGTACTGGAACACAAGGACAGTGAAGTGATTTTGTCCATTTTTTAAAGTAGGAGATTAAGCTATGAGTACATTTCCAACTTTAATGTGTAAGACAGATAGGGAGGGAAAATGTTCAGCATACCAGTAGATGTTCTGAGGCCGTCAACTGTATAACAAGTGAGAAATATTTAGTGAGTATTTGACTCTGTATTGATTCAATAAAAATATATCTAATGTTCTGTTTCAAAACTATAGGAAAAAAGTTTGTTTATCCATGTCATACCTTTTGCACTTGCTAAACGTAGACGAGAAACCCCTGCAAGCATACATGCGAGATCTGAAATGGATGTTCTGCTACTCATTTTTAAATTCAAAATCTACAAATCAATAAAAGCAAAAAAGCTCAACTGTTTAGAGATTGTACACATAGTCATGGTGTAGTGCTAAAGAAAGATACCACAGGCACACTTTTCATTCAAAACATTGTCAAAAAATAGACCAAAAAACAATCCGCACCAAAAACCCAATAGAGATACTGGTCATAATTATAAGAAATGTATTTGGACACACAGTAGTGGCTTCATTAACACTATGAAACCTAGGCTTTTTTCACTAAATAGGGTAATTTCACTACATAGTTATTTTCACCTTTATAGTGCACTTTGATTAGTTTCTCCATAAAAATACTTCTGTCATATCCATCCAAGTTAAATGTAGATTTATCTGAAAATAAGAGTTCTCCAGATGCTGCAGTCTTTCTGTGCATGTTCTTTTAACTTTGCTTTCTTATTCTTGTGGCTGGTGAATGTTTTCCAGTGTACTCCTCTCCCTCTTTACCCAAACTTGTTGGTCCTGTTTTTTAGTTTGTGCTCTAGTTGGATCTGGTAATTCTTTATGTCTGAAGCGATCCTTGCTGCTGTTTCTTACATATTGCTCTTTTCCTTAATTTTACCAACAGTATTCTGGCCTAGTCTGCTGGTGGTCTTTCTGGGACTGTCGGTCTTTCATCCTTCAGTTTTTGTTGTTCTGGCTTCCTGAGTGGCCTTCTTTGTGCAAACAGATGCTGGAACTATCTTTAAAGATTACTTCTCTTTTCTTGGTCATTTTTGCAGTTTTGTTTTACCACCTGGTCTCACTGTAGTTTGTATTGGATCTATGTAGTCAGTTACCTTCAATTTCAAACAGGTGCCCCTAGCAGAGTAACCACATAATGCAGTTCATCACATTAATTATAAATGGAACAGAGAAAAACAAAATAGTGTCTAAATATTTAGTAGCCTGATTATTATTATTATTTTTTAAACCTAACAATATGTTTTGGGAACTATTTTGCTTGAAAAGTGTGCTTGTGGTGTCTTTCTTTCAAACAAACACCACTTGGTTTGACATATTTTCAAATACAGTGAAATTTACTGCATTTACAAATACCTTTTGGGCCTACTGTACATTATAACTAAAATAGAACCTGCTGCAGGTATTGGTAGTTGTAATGGCATATTCCTTGTGCTGCCAGAATGTCTGTGTGGCTTCTTCCCTTCTTTGGGTTTGTGGGCAACCTGTGTCTCCTCTCCCTGTGGCTTTGTGACCACCATGGAGGTGAGTGGAGTCACAAATTCATATTTCAGTGAGAGATCCAGAGCTTTTTTCCTGGCTGCTTCTTTCTCGTCTCCTTTAAGTGTCACTCTGAGAAGCAAGCATGCTAATATCACAATGTGCTGTAAAGTCAGAATGCTATTTCCTTATATAAACAGTAAAACAGGTTGAGCACTCACTCTTTCTCCAGGAGCTGTTTCACTGTAAGATAAGCCCACAGCCTCTGGATGAAGTTTTCATGTTGTGGTAAAACATCAATGATGTCTTTTGTCGAGATAGAGTCCTGGTATGTTACATTTGTGTTTTTCTGGAAGGAGGAAGACTACAGCATTTGTACTTTTTCTGTTTTTAAATATAAGTAACATATTTACAGGAAGCTAGAAGTGAAGAATAGAAGTGTAAGAGCAGTGATGATCTTACTGAGATTGCAATGACTTCAGTTTGTAATGTCTCCAGACTGTTGTCTGTGATTTGCCCAGCCACCACGATCTCTGAGCCGTTGTAATACTGCCTGAAACTGGTCTGGGTGAGATTTGTTGCTCCAATATAGTTCAGCTGGACATCAGTTAAGAGTGGAGTGGCCACTTCCTTATAGAAACCCTACCAAAGAATGAAATTGTTTTGAAGCTCTGCCACTCCACCACTGATGAACAGAATATACCTGAAAATGACCAGCACATTGTATCCCACCTCAAGCTGGAGGTCAGCATCAGAGTCCTCATAAATCCTCCGAGCAACTCCGTCATTTTCCAGTGCCATTTTCTCCAGAAAATCAAAGTTTACATCAAATCCAAACCCCAGGCAGTACAGTGGAAATTTACCTCCAATGGCCTCTTTGACATTGGCCTGAATTCTGGCTGTGTTTGTTTCACCTGTAGGACACAGAGCTGTTAAAACTAAGCAAGTGCACAGTCACTGTCCTACCTGGAGAGCAAATAAAATGCTAGGTATTTTTTTTTAGATTAAATTTTTGGCTATGGTTCATATTAAGGAGGCTGCACTCATAAAACATAAAACTTAGTGCCTTTCAACCAATGGAACCACTCATCCTATGCAAGTTTGATGGCTAGAAGTTCCTTATCCCCCACATCATATTTTCTTTACACGGAACTGAGTTTGTGTGAATAAAACACCCATGTGGCTCTCCCTGATGCTATGACAGGATAGAGCCCACTTCTTCAGATGCATCAACCTTGACAGCAAAAGGGTGCTGTGGATCAGGGTGTTGGAGGATCGGACCAATGGAGAAGAACTCTTTCAGAGAATTCAATGCTTTCTTGGCTTGAGTGGTCCATGTGAAGAAGGTACAGGGCATGCCCTTAAGCAGAGCGGGCCAGCAAATCCATGTAAGAAGTTGCTGTAGAAATCTACCGCTGCAGTTTCTTCACTGTTTGAGGTTGTGGCCAATCCAAAATGGCCCTGACCGTCAAGTCATCCTTAGTGACCCCAGAGGGGGAAAGAATGTAGCCCAGAAGTGAGCTGTTTTGTACATGGAACTTCCACTTCTCAGCCATGACAAAGAGACGGTGTTGGAGAAGGTGCTGAAGCACCTGGCAAACCTGTTTTATTTAGATGAGTATGTCATCAATGTGTAAGCTATGATAAATTGTCCCAGCATGTTGTGCAGAACCTCACTGATTAGTGCCTAGAAGACAGAGGTGGTGTTTGATAGGGTGAATGGCATAACAAGGTACTTGTAATGACCTGAGTCAGTGAGGAATGCGGTTTTCCATTCATTCCCCTCAGACACGTATTAGATTGTATGTACTATGGAGGTCTAGCTTGATGAGAGCTGGGCTGTACAGAGTTACTCTAGTGCAGCTGGAACCAAGGGAAGGGGGTAAGGATACTTGCAAGTGACCTCGTTGAGGCTTTGGTAGTCAATGCAGGGTCTCAGAGTGCCATCTTTCTTGGAAACAAAGAAGAACCCGGCTGTTGCAGGTGAGGTGGAAGGATGAATGAAACCACACTGTAGTGCCTCAGCAATATACTCGCTCATGGCCTGGGTCTCTGCTGGTGTAGCTCCTTCCAGGAGTTCTATGGCACAGTCATAGGGTCAGTGTTCAGGAGCTTGGTGGCTTCCTGCTTGCTAAAAACCTCAGCAAGGTTGCGTTAACCTTTAGGTACATTGTCAGCCAGGGGAAAGGTGGATGCAGCCGTACACAACTGGACAGAACGAATCTGTAGCTTAGGGATGGTGAGACAATTTATACATAATAGGATGACCATGAATGGATCTCGTTGTTGGCCCAAGAGATTATTGGGTTGTGCAAATGAAGCCAGGGGAGTCCCAATATGAGGGGTGTGCTGGGAGTGTGGGGAAGGTATAGAGGGAGATCCTCTGAATGAAAAGCATTGGCAGAGATGCGAACAGGCATTGTACAGTACCAGATTCCAATGGGATCTGCCTTTCAATGTTAATGGAGTGATGAGTTGCTCTACTGGGAGTCCCCATCCTTCCACCAGGCTGGCATTGAGGAAATTCCCCTCTGTTCCTGAGTCTATGAGAGCCAGAAGATTGGTGATCTGTTCAGGGTTATGCAAAAGGACAGGCACTTTAAAAGCATGATGAAGCGAGGAGACTGAGTTAGAACTCACCACCGATGTGCATGGCTGCTCATGGCAACAGTCTGTGGTTCTGTGTGAATGCTGGCCCAGACATACAGGACAGTGAGATACAAACATCGCCAAAGTGGAAACAGCTCCTTCTCATTTTGATGTCATCACTTTCCTTTTGATTCCAGAAAGGAACAAAGCTGCATGGGGTCTCCATGTGACAGGGCAGGATGGATGAAGCAATGAAGCAGGGAGTGTGACAGTTGGCGAGGAAATGGCTGCTACCTTCTGGGCTGGCAGGCACCAGTGAAGCAGCTGACCGTGTGTGTCAGATCCACTGCTGCTACAATCTTCCTGTGTGGCGAAGTTTTCATCCAGAGTTTCACAACATTAAGCAAAAACAGTCCAGGCCAAGTCCGTAACCAGAGATCAGTCCCACAAGCATAAGATAAATGGGCAAAAACAGTCAGAGTCAGACAGTCCAGGATCAAAACCAGAAGAGCAAAAACAGAAACAAAAATTAGAACCAGAGAACAATGCAGACAAAATAAACGGCTTAGAATCACACAACGGCAATGAAACTTTGTGTAGAAGTGTGGTTTGTGCATGGTTTGTAGGTTATCAGCGATCAAGTGTGTGAATCAGAGTTCTGGAGATGTGACAATGGCGAGTGAGAGGAGTGCTGGGTAATGGAGTCCGGAAGTAGTCCAGAAGGTTCGATAGGCAGCATGACAGAATTATTGTACTGGTTGTATTATAATTATTATTTGTAATCATGTTTTACCACCTGATTTATATTGAAATAGTACTGGTACATTAAAATGATTTGATTTTTGTGCTTGCTATTCTTGACTTCACATTGGCATTGTTTGAAATATTTAAGAATGCAGCAGATGTTTTCATTTAGCTGATGTTCTGTTTAATTGTTCACCATTGGTATGACATTATATGATCTGACTGAAAGCACATAGCCATTCCACTTTATACTGAAGATTAACATTAATACATTGAATGATGGTCTTTGGAAACTGCTGTTTCCAACGGAAACTGAGTTGGGAGTTAATCACTAACAGAGACCTAAATCAACCATTTTATCACTGAGGAGTGTGTGTGTGTGTATGTGTATATGCCTGAAGTGGGGTCTCCATCAGTCAGCAGAATGAGGAGGGAGGCAGAACCTACTCGTGGATGGCTTTTGATAATTTCCACACCATCTAGCACAGCCTGATTGATGTTTGTGCCTGAGGGAGAAGTAAATATAACAAATTATAAATTTAATGTATACATTTATTCAGTGATGTAATTATCTTATTTATTTAGATTATCATATTTAAAACATTAGCATTCTACAGACTACATTATTTCATTAAATACAAATGATCATTGTCAGCATTGTCTAGAACAGTAATAGAGACTCTCTTTACCACATTGTGGCTCTCTGTGAGTCCGTTGATGTTTAATGTTGATTTACCTCCACGAGCTTCGATTTCTCTCACAAAGGACTTTGCCTCCTGCAGATTCTTCTCTGTGGCTTGGAGGAGTTCAGGTTTCCAGACGTGTATGTAACTGTTAAAGGTGATCAGGCCAAAGTAGTCGTCTCGAGCTAAATCTCCCAAAATCTTCAGCATTGCCAAACGAGTCTAATGCAGATAGATGGATGGATGGATGGATGGATGCTGTAAGAATGAAAGTAAATGCTTCTACCTAAAAAATACTATACGATTCAGGATTTTTGTCATATGCACCTTGTAAACAGATGTTACAGTGGGATGTTGTATAAAGCATAAATAAAAAACAGATTACGATGATTTGGACCCATATTCAATTAAATACACTACAAAGACAAGATATTTAATGTTCAAACGGATAAACTTTACAGTTTTTTGCAAGTATTCCCTCATTTTGAATTTGATGCCTGCAACACATTCCAAAACAGTCGGGACAGGGGCAACAAAAGACTGGGAAAGTTGTGGAATGCTCAAAAAAACACCTGTTTGGAACATTCCACATGTGAACAGGTTAATTGGAAACAGGTTAGTGTCATGTTTGGGTATAAAGGGAGCATCCCTGAAATGCTCAGTCGTTCACAAGCAAGGATGGGCCGAGGTTCACCACTTTGAAGTTCATCTGAGATGGGCTGACACAAAGTGGAAAAATGTGCTGTGGTCTGACAAGTCCACATTTCAAATTGGTTTTAGAAATCATGGAATGTCGTGTTCAAAAGTTAAAAAAGTTAACAAAAGCCAGCATCTCTGATGGTATGGGGGTGTGTTAGTGTCCATGGCATGGGGAACTTGCACATCTGTGAAGGAACCATTAATGCTGA
>JANCOA010291140.1:0-10087 GCA_024363135.1 Leptodoras oyakawai | reverse complement strand
GTACAAAATGCATACAGATTGACAGGTCTTTAGGCCAGACTTTACCCCCCTGATATAACTTAAGATTTACCCCATGTCTATATTCATTTTAATTTGATGGGTCATGCACTTAACAAATGTAGTCTTTCAAACTGCTACATAAGTGGTCACTTCTGAGGGTCAAAATGTGCAAATTACACAGATTAATGACAAACATGATGATGGTGCCTGAAACTAAGGTTTAGGTGCATCCAATGCAAGGATCAGAACTTGTATTTACTAGTATCCTAGGATGCTACAGGATGTTCAAGCATGAAAGCTGTTGTCATTGGTTGAATGCATCCTTTCAGTCAAGACAAGCTGTTATCTGCTCTTCAGCAATATAAGTACAGTGGTAAGGAAATTCCTTTTCCTAATCCTTTGTAATATTATGTCATATGAAAGTACATGCAACATATGTTGCACAGAGAATGTCTCAGGACAGTCCATCAAATCAGTAGTGCTTTTATTTGGGCAAATCTAAGAACTGTAATTGGAGTCCATAGCAAATGCCAGAGTATAGGAAGGTCAGTCTAGTTCATAATACATAAAACAGAATATACAAACATGAACTATGCTCATTTAATGCAACTAATTACAACATAACATTGAATTGAATTCAGGTGTTCCAATCTCTTCCATAGCCACAGGTTTATAAAATCAAGCACCTAGGCATGCAGACTACTTCTACAAACATTTGTGAAAGAATGGGTCGCTCTCAACAGCTCAGTGAATTCCAGCCTGGTACCATGATAGGATGCCTGTGCGACAAGTCCAATTGTGAAATTTCCTCACCACTTAATATTCCACAGTCAACTGTCAGTGGTATTATAACAAAATGGAAGTGATTGGGAACAACAGCAGCTCAGCCACAAAGTGGTAGGCCACGTAAAATAAAGCATGACATGTTCAAAGACATGTTCTCTGGAGTGATGAATCATGCATCTCCATCTTGCAATCTGATGGACGAGTCTGGGTTTGGTGGTTGCCAGAAGAACGGTACTTGTCTGATGGGATTGTGCCAAGTGTAAAGTTTGGTGGAGGGGGGTTATGGTGTGGGGTTGTTTTTCAGGAGTTGGGCTCGGCCCCTTAGTTCCAGTGAAAGAAACTCTTAATGCTTCAGCATACCAACAGATTTTGGACAATTCCATGCTTGAATTCATTCAAGTTCATATATGCGTGAATGCAGATGAGTGAGTACATTTGGCAATATAGTGTACAGTATAGTATAATATAGTATAGTGTTTTGTCCAGGGTAACCCCAATGCTATTTGTAGGGCATGGGTAACTTGCTTCTTGTACTAACTCCCAACAGTTTTTCTTTTATTCTAGTCATTACTCTTAGTCCCTGACCAATAAAGTAGATTGAATATATTTTTGATGGAGACTATAAATAACTACTGTAAGTTGTTTTAGATAAGGGACTATTAATGTTATAAAATGTTATAGAAAATTAATTGTTGAGAGTTTTAATCATTCAGCAGTGTTTAATGGCAGTGGTTAATAGCTCAATGCATAATTGAGTGTTATTGTATTCCTAAAAGGATTCCACTTTGGACCCTTTCTTCTCTTTTTTTCTTTATATTTTTAGTGTGCCCCAAAAGAACAACCAAATAACAGTTAAATGTTCAGTTAAATGTTCAATGTTCAGTTAAATGTTCAACAGTTAAATGTCCAGCAAGACACAAGGACATCAATTTGACATCAGAAAGATGGTGGACTCCCACATTGGCTTGACATTGAATTTTATTTGAAAATCGGGTTGATGCCAAAATGTTGAACTTTAAAATTGGACAGACATTGTATTTTAGTTGAAAATAAAAATTGGGTTGACATCAAAACCCAATGTTTGCTTGGCATCAAAACCCAACGTCAGGTTTATGTCAAAACCCAATGTCAGCTTGATGTTAAACTCCACGTTGGGCAAAGGTTCCATTTTAGTTGAAAATGAAAATTGGGTTGACGTCAAAACCCAGTGTCAGCTTGGCATCAAAGCCCAATGTCAGCTTGATGTCAAAACCCAATATCAGCTTGACGTTGAACTCCAAAGTTGGACAGACATTGTATTTTATTTGAAAATGAATATTGGGTTGACGTCAAAACCCAGAGTCAGCTTGGCATCAAAGCCCAATGTCAGTTTGATGTCAAAACCCAATGTGAGCTTTACGTTGAACTCCAGAGTTGGACAGCCATTGTATTTTATTTGAAAATAAAAATGGGTTGACATCAAAACCCAATGTCAGCTTGATGTTAAACTCCACATTGGGCAAAGGTTCCATTTTAGTTGAAAATGAAAACTGCAGCATCGGCTTGATGTCAAAACCCAATGTCAGCTTGATGTCAAACTCCAATGTCAGCTTTACATCAACCTCCAACATTGGTCAGACATTCTATTTTAGTTGAAAATGAAAATTGGGTTCCCCCTGCAACTTTGCATGACCTTTCTACTGCTGCTAGTTTAAGTTTACATTCAACACTTGCACTTTACTACCATATACCTCACACTACCATATATACCTCATTTCACCTGTTGTCCTGTTTGTACTGTCTGTATTGTTGCACTATTTGTACTGTTTGCACTGTTTGTCCTGCACTGTTTTGCACTAGGATGTGCACTTTATATTGTACTGTTTAGATATATGTAGCATCATATGTCCTGGAGGAATGCTGTTTCATTTCAATATGTACTGTACACCCTGGATATGGTTGAAAAGACAATAATTTCCACTTCACTTGACATCAAAACCCAATGTCAGCTTGATGTCAAAACCCAATGTCAGTTGGATGTCGAACTTCAATGTTGAAGTCAAAGTCAAATACGTTGGATGACATCAAAACGCAATGTCAGCTTGAAGTTGAATTCCAACATTGGGCAGACATTGTATTTTAGCTGAAAATTAAAATCGGGTTGGTGTCAAAGTCCAATGTTGGCTTAATATCAAAACCCAAATTCAGCTTGATGTTGAACTCCAACATCAGGCAGACATTGTATTGAAACCCAACATTGATTTAACAAACCAGAGGGGTGCTAGTGAGCGAGTAATGGAGTAGGTAGTGGTTTGCAGACTCTTCAGAACTTTTAATGATTTAAGTGATATTTTGGCATAATACAAGCCAGAAGCATCTTCACTTTATATCCAACTTGTAATTTCTAATGAAAGGGAAGGCAAATCATGACCAGCAGGACCACAAAAGGATGTACCATTCCAATGACTAGGCCTGCTAAAGCTAATGCACCGCCAAGCCCCAAGGACTCATTGCCTTCAATGACAAACTAGTAGCAGCATTACGAGCAGACTTTAGGAGCATTTTCAAGGATGAGATTCGAGTGGTGTTTAAAAATGCAAGTATCTGGAAGGAAGATCCAGACATAATAACATTCAGATATTAGGTGTACCAGAGAGCGTAGACCAGGGGTTGGCAAACTTTTTGACTTGCGGGCCACAATGTGTTCTAAAATTTGACAGAGGGGCCGGGTCAGTAGAATTTGGACACGCAATTTAATTTGTTATTTTTATACATTTCAATGGAAGGTGTAAAGTTAATGAAATTAACATTTACTGGGAAAAAATAAATGGAACACTTTCAACATTCAAAACATATTAATACACAACGAAATACTCAAACTCAATCATTTCTAATTGTTTTAACCCCGCAAAATCTCACATCTCAGTGGGAGGCGTGTTGCTGGTCTCCCTTTTTGCCAGTGCATCAAAATCTGGAGTTAGATTTGTTGTGGCAATTCTCAGGATAGATCCGAGGTGTTGGTCAGTTAACTGGGATCTGTGACGGGCTTTGTTGATGTTCATGACGCTGAAAGTTTGCTCACACACGTAGGTCGAGCCAAACAATGCTTCTGTGCCATCCTCTGGAGGTTTGGAAACGTGGCTTTGTTAAGTGAAGCGTAAAAGTCATTCAGTTTAAGAGACTTGAACTTCTCCTTTGAGACGGAGTCAGACTGAAGATCGATCAGCTCTAATTGCAGCTCTGGAGAATAAAATCAGCTTGGATTTGAAGGCTCTCACATTAGTGTACATATCGTAAAAACTGATCTTTCCCCTGCAGCTTAACATTCAGCTCATTCATGTTTGACAATATGTCCACAGCAAACGCAAAGTCACAAAGCCAGTCCGTGTCGCTCAGCTCGGGGAATTCGCCAGATTTCCCCATTAGCTCCAAAAACGAGCGAATCTCCTCTTTGAGCTCCCACACTCATTGACACACTTTCCCCAAATTTAACCAGCGGACACGAGAGTGCTAAAGTAAGTCCTGGTGATCCGCATCGGTTTCCTCTAGGAATGTAATGAACTGACGGTGATTAAGGCCCCTTGCTCGTATGAAGTTAACGAGTTTTACAACTGGATCCACGACAAGATTAAGCTGCAACACAGAGATTCTTGATGAATGATGCAGTAAAGAAAAATAATATCCTGGTCAGGGTTTTCTTCTTTCACTTTATCCTGAATTAGTTTCAGCAGCCCAACGTTTTTTCCAGTTAAATTTGGCGATCCATCCGTGGTGACACTGGCAAGTTTACTCCAAGGCAGCTTTATTCTCTCGATGACAGCAGACACCTGTTCATATAAGTCCTCTCCTCACGTTTTCCCCTTCAGCGATTCCATGCTCAAAAGCTCCTCCGTTATCTCAAAACTATCATTAATCCCTTGGATAAAAATTAGGAGCTGAGCAGTGTCTTTTATGTCGTTACTTTCATCCAGTGCTAGTGAATATAATTTAAAAGACTCCGCCTTTTTATTTAAATTGCTGACTATATCTTCGTCAATCAGTTCCACACGGCGAGTCACTGTCCTGCGTGATAAACTGATTTTTTCAAACTTTCCTTTGTTCTAGGGACACAAGATATCTGCTGTCTCTACCATACATTCTTTCAGAAACTCGCCTTCTGAGAAAGGCTTGCTAGCCTTTGCTAATTTGAATGCCAGCAAAAAACTTGCCTTGGTAGTTTGTCGGTGGAAAAAATTCTGCTGAGCCTGTAAATTAGCTGCCACTCTCTGAGCAGTAGCCTCTCGTCCTTCTGGTGACAGCTTGCTAGCGTAGTTTGCATGTTTCGCAGCAAAATGACAGCTGATATTGTATTCTTTGAAAACTGCAACCGTTTCTTGGCATATCAGGCATACAGCCATTGATCGGACGTCAGTGAAAAAATATTTAGTTGTCCACTCCTTTTTGAACACTTGGCACTCAGTGTCCACTTTTCTTTTCTTTGATCCGCTCATTTTTACTGAAGCGCGAAAACGGCGGTGGGAAAGTTACACTCCAACAGGTCAATGTGTCTGGAGTAGTGTGCTGTCTATTGGGGAAATGAGGGTATTGCAGGGGGAGGAGTGAAAATGGGAAATTAATGAGGTTTTTATTATAATTTGAGTTTAAGTTCGGCGGCCCGGTACAAGCAGCCTTCAAAGGCATTAGACAGCAGCTACAGGCATTAGACTGTGCTTACTTAAACTGGCATAACATGTTTCTTAACTAGCCTGTCTAATTGTTTGACCTCTTGAGTTTTGGTAAGTTTGGGATTAGATTGTGTTTAGTAATATGATTGATACAAAATCTGAGACATGGCTAAGTCATGAGGTCAATTTACTTAATATGTGTGATGTGTATTTTTCTTGTTGGGCATGGTTGTGTGTTAATTTGAGATATTTTCAAAAGTATTGATCATCCTGAAGCGAGTTCATTTATAAACAGTAAAAGTTTGGAGCAAGTTTGCTAACATTTTAGGAGACAAAGTGAGGTTATTTTTAACTTGATATATATGTCTAAAAGTTTATATGTTCTGCAGAGTTTAGTTTCTGGCTTAATAGTTTCCTGAGTACAAGCACATTGTGTGGATATCATTATAGTGGGGAGAGGGTTCAACCCTGTTAATATGGGTAAGAAGGAAGTGGGAATGATGGAGTTAAAGGGCTTTCAGTGTTTATATATATTTTTATGTTTCATATGATATTTTATGTAATGTGTTCTTTTGACTTATGCAATGATCAGGGGTTAAGAAGTGATGTTTATTATTTTGGATCACAGAGTGTGAGAGTAGGAGAGAAGATGGTATGCCCAATTTTATTTGTAAGATGGAATATTAAAGGGATAAATCATCCTGTGAAACCTAAAAGAATTCTACATCAGTTAAAGTTGGACATTGCTTTCCTTCAGGAAACACATTTAGATATGTCCAATCATACCTGTTTACATACTAGATGGCCCTTACAATTACATACTAGCTGCCCTTACAATTAAACTATTTCTTGATAACTATAGTATTGCTGATGTTTGGCATGTCAAAGTTAACCCCACTGCTTGCAAGTTACTCGGTTATTCTGCTGTTCATAAAACATTTTCACATATTGATTATATTTTAATGGATAAGAGTATACTCCCTTTAGTTCAAGAATGTGATCATCATGCTCTTCATAGACTGAAGCTCAATTTACCAGTTATAGATTCAGATATTCAGATGAAGATTTTCTAGATTTTACTTCATCACAGATTTATTTTTTTCTAGAAATTACTAGAAGAACTAGCAACATCTCGATCTGAGGATGGCACTAAGGAGTACTTCAAAAAGAATTTAATTTATTAAATACACAAAAAGCAGACAACCTGATGGTTTGATCTCAACATACATACTATGAACATGGTGATAAAATGTGGAAGCTTCTTGCACATCAGCTTCATAAGAAGGCAGCAAGTCAAACAATTTTAGAGATCAAGGATGTATCCAGTGCAGACTGTATTGATCACTCTGCAATTAACTCACGTTTATTGAAGTATTACTGTAACCTGTACACATCAGTTTCACTGAAAGATGAAACTGCTCTTTTAACTGCTTAGTATATAATGACTCTCTGTCGGTTGGTTTAATGCCTGAAACAATGCAATAAGCTACTATATCACTTATTCACAAAAAAAAGCAAAAATAAACAGGAGTATGCCTCCTTTCTTCCCTTTTCTCTACTTATTAAAATAGACAATTAAAAATAAGATAATTAAAAAAAGTGCTAATAATACATTTATTGACATTTCAGATGCATATCTATGAGGTCCATACCATCAATTCAAGGAAGTCTTGTTTTTCTTGATGCTGAAGATGGTTCTTAATGAAATAGACTGTATGTTTGGGGTCATTGTCCTGCGGCAGAATACATTTGTGGTCAATCATACACCTCCCTGATGGTATTGCATGATGGATAGGTATCTGCCTGTATTTCTCAGCATTGAATACATCATTAATCCTGACCAAATCTCCAACTCCATTTGCACAAATGCAGACCCAAACATGCAAGGAACCTCCACTATGGTTCACTGTTGCCTGCAGACACTCATTATTGTACCCCACTCCAGCCCTTCGGCAGCTGCCTTCTGCTATGGACAAATATTTCAGATTTTGACTCATCAGTCCAGACCACCTGCTGCCATTTTTCTGTGCCCCAGTTCCTAATGTCTCCATGCATAGTTGAGTCAGTTGGCCTTGTTTCCATGTTGGAAATATGACTTTTTGACTAAATACCACTTCTGGCCAGACTTATTCAGACAGTAGATGGGTGTACCTGGGTCCCACTAGTTTCTGCCAGTTCTGAGTTGAGGGCACTGCTGGACATCTTCTGGTTTTGAAGGGCAATAAACTTGATGTGTTTGTCATCTGCTGCATTAAGGTTCCTTGGCCAACTACTGCATATATGATCCTCAGTGCTGCCCATTTCTTTGTGCTTCTTCAAAACAACTTGAACAGTACATCTTGAAACCCCAGTCTGCTTTGAAGATTTTGTCTGCAATATCCCTTGCTGATGCAGTATAACTACCTTGTGTCTTGTTGCTGTGCTCAGTCTGGCTATGGTGCATGTCATGTGACATGAAACTGTCTTCCTCAACCTCACCTTGGTAGCAGCATTTGGCTGTTCCTCACCCAGCTCCTACACAACTATTTATGTTTCAGTTCATGACTGTGTTTCAACCTACAAGTGAAATTGATTATCATTAGCACCTCTTAGTTATATTTGGTTGATCATACACCTTACTATATTCCTACAAAATCCCTGACTTTGGGGTGTTCCAATTAAAATTTCTGTTTGTGTGTGGAAGTTAGTTGTTTCGTGGTTCCTGTCACCTTTCTGTTGTATAAAGGTATGTTGTTCTGAGCCATCAGTTGTTTTTGAGAACAACTGCTGATATCACATTATTATTTCTCTCGTTAGTGTATTACCAGTTGCCATGGTTTCACTGGTTTATATGTACCAGTGAAAATATGTACAAAACCCATTTACAGACACTACTAAGAATGCAATAAATACTTAAATCTATAATGTATTAATTCACCTGAAACTTTATTGAACACATAAGAGGACATAGAAAAGATTTTCAGTTTTTTCAATGATAAAAGTATTTTATGTGTTTAACATAAACAGATATAGAAATTCATGCATGAAACACATTCAGAAAAGGTTGGGACAGAAGCATGTTTACCACTGGGTCACATCACCCTTTCTTATAATTATACTTTCTGTTGTTTGGGAATTGAAGTAAGTTAATTAACTAACTTCAATTGATTTTTTGCCCATTCTTGCTGTATACAAGAATTCAACTGCTCAACAGTGCTTGGTCACTATTGTTTGATTCTCCTCTTCATGGCGCATCATACATTTTCAGTAGGAGGCATATCTGGACTGTAGTCCGGCTTTCAAGAACACGCAATATATGTCTACAAAGCCACACTGTTGTAAGTCCTACAAAATGAGGCCTGGCATTGTCCTACTATTACTACTAAAATAGACTGTTATGTCATGGCCATCAGAGGGAGTCAGATTCACCCTGTGGGGGAGTACTTCCTGACTGCATTTCCCACAGGGCATTGCACAATCAGGCACACCTGCTGGCGGCCATCTTTGATTACCAATCAAGCCGCCCTGAGGAGTATAAAGGACCCTCAGTTTAACACCTCAAGGTGGATTGATGTACGAATTACCAAAATTCTACGCCATCTCACAGATCTTTGCCTGCATTATACCAAGCTAAGTTTTTGTTCTTGTTTGCTTCTAGTCTTTGCCTTTTGTTTGTCACATTACCTTTTTCAGATCTGTGTTCCAGCGCGTGGAGTGTCCATCATCTGAGCTTTGCCTTTTGTGTCTTGTTTCTCCCCTCCATGCTCTGAGGTCTTTTTGGCTGATACTTTGCCTATTTCTGTTTGCTTATATATCACCATTCGGCTTCACTATTATTGTACAGCTGCACAAAATAAAATATATCTGCACTTGACTCCGCTTAGTGTGGGATCCTTACATAGACATGGAGTTCCTGGGAAAAGATGGCAGCATATGTCTTTGCAAAATACCAAGATAATCCTCATCAATGGCACCTTCACATATATGCAGATCACCCATGACATGGGCACTTGTACACCCCGTGCCATCACGGATGCTGGTTTTTACACCTTTCTTTGGTAACAGCCTGGATCGCCTTTTTTACCTTTGGCACAAAACATCGATTTTTCCAAAGACAAGCTGAAATGTGAACTGTTCTGACCACAGAACATTTCCACTGTTTTTCAGTCCATTTCTGATGGCTATGGGCCCAGAGAACTCAGCATTTCTGTACAAAATTAATATATGGCTTCCTCTTTGCACAATATGGTCTTTGGTTGCATTTCTTGATGCAGCAGTGGACTGTGTTAAATATCAATGATTTTCCAAAGTACTCCCAAGTCCATGTGGTTATGAACATCATTGTAGCATCTCCTCCAGTACCATCTGAGTGCTTGATGGTTATGAATATTGACTGACAATTCTCTCATGATGTGCTAAACCATGTGCTATTGTTGCTTGCAAAGACTAAGCCTTTGGTGGATGCTCCTTTTATACTCCAATTGATGACCTTACAGGTTGCCAGTTGTGGAATTAGCAAGTCGCTAATTGTGGAAATGTCCATAACAGTCAGTCAGTCAGTCATTTTCTATCCCGCTTATTCCCAGTTACGGGGTCACGGGGGAGCCGGTGCCCAGCCGGCAACTCTGAGCACAAGGGCAGGAACTAACCCTAGACAGGGCGCTAATCCATCGTAGGGC
>JANCOA010291034.1:0-10087 GCA_024363135.1 Leptodoras oyakawai | reverse complement strand
TAATATAAAATAATATTTAGTAGTAATTTAATAGTATTTAGCTATTTTAATTACTATTTGGCAATAACAATTAATAGTGATGTCTGTTTTTACATGCACCCAGGAGTTCCGTTTTCAAAAAATGACTTGTCAAAGCAAACAAATTAAATATTCACTTTAACAATATATAGTATTTTTAGATAATTGTAAAGCTGGGAGTAGTGAGCTTTCTCTCTCGCAATGCTTCAGCAGGCTTCAGGAATAGTTTTCGCACGTCCTTCCCTTCAGCGGAGTCATTTACATGTCTATAGGCACTTAATCATTGACAGCAGGGGAGCGGGGGAATTTCTCTGGAGAGTCACTGACGAAAATTTTTGGGGCTTATAGAGAAGCTAGTGTTAAGAGGCAGAGGAAGAGATAAAAGGGTCCCTACTAGATTACCTCAGGCATTAAGCCCTACCCCTTGATCTCACCTCTACAAAAGAGAGACTGATACCTCACACCGTAGCATTATGTTACTGGAAAAATGGTTAGAAGGAGTAACGAGAGCACTGGGCCAAAAGGTTCTTTAAATAGTCCAAGACACTGGTGTCTCCCATTGCACCAAATTGCCCCAGGGTCTGCTGGGAACTGGAGTTCTCCTCTAGCAGGTGAACTATGCTGCCATGGCCTCCTAGTGTTGGACTGCTGTACAACATGACCCCTAGCAGTTTCCCCCCCAAGGGATGACTCCTGAAATCCCTAGGCTCCTGATGCAATTCCCCTGCTTGCACTGAGGGGGGCCCAGGCCTGGGAGCTGAGTGGGCAGCTGTGTCCTCTGGTCCAGACCATGAGAGGGGGCTGCCTTAACCACTGACGAAATAAAACCAAGACCAGTGCCTTCTTCTTGGCAAGCCTGATAGAAGAGAGCCTTCACTGTGGCCAGGCCATGCCCCGGAGGGCATCAACACGGCAGTCATAGGCCCGTTGTGGGGGTAATCCCTGGGTCTTCCATGACACAGAAGGTGCTGACCTGGCCAGTGGCCAGGCACTCCTTACTAGGCTTACCAGCTGCCCAGAGTGGCAGAGAATGGGCAGCTGGATGGCCTTACCTCCCCAGGGTGCACTGCCAGGGAGGGAAAGACCGGATGGGGAGGTACCACTTTGGCCTAGGCTCATCATCCTTGGTCTCTAAGCCCTACCATGTGATCTCATCTCTACAAAAGTTAAATTAAATTTATTAAATGCTTTAGCATTTGAAAGAAAAGATGCTGCCAGAGCAGCAGAGAGAGTGTTGGGCTCAGAGTAGTAGGCAGGGGAAGAAAGAGGCAAGAATCCCTAACAGATTACCTTGCACTCTACTCACATTACTCTAAGCATTGCAGTGTTTGATCCAATCATACCAGCACAACACACAGTAACACACCATCCCCACCTCAGGGTCACTGCAGTGCTGACAATCATCCACCACCTATTTTGTTATCTGTACAGATTTCCTTCATTCCCAGCAGAGAATGCAGTTTACCCTGCTTAATTTCTCAGAGGACTTCCATCATATCATATAATGAACTTGTGTGTTGGCCAACTGAATAAACATGGGACATCTGGGCTAAACTAATATTTAGTTTTGGAAATGAAGGTACAGCAGGTGCAGCAGAATTCACAACTACTTTAAAGATAATTTCCATACATAGTAACAAAGAGACACAACATTAACATGTGCACCCTTTCATTGTGCTCCTTTTTTCATCCTAAGTTTACTATGAATCATGAACTACGAAAAGGAACATTTCTGTATTCATTCATCCACTTTCAGTTTGGATACACCTTCTCATTCAGTGCACCTTCTCATTCAATGTGCCGCATAGACCACTCGGCCAGATCACCTCCACCTGCGCCTAATTTGGAAGGTGAGCTTGCATTGGCTCGCCCTCCTTATTTAGGCGCCTTCCAGCCGAGCTTCAGGGCGGGTCATCGCTAACTCTATTGCAAAGGCAAATGCCTAAGCTCGTCTTCGGGGCAAGACGACAAAGACGACCCTGCCAAAGCCAAGCCTCACGCCTTCCAGGTCGGGTCCCAGATCTACATCCGTGAGGGAGAAGTCCACCATGCCGACGCCAAGCCTCAAGTCTTCCAGGTCGGGTCCCGGTGTTGACGTCCACGAGGGAGAAGTCCACCCTGCCGACGTCAAGCCTTACAACTTAGGAGGCTTTGGTTTTTTGGCTATGGTGCTTCGCCCAACTCAGTGTTGAATGGATTTGTGGTCACATTCCACTTGGAAGGTTTTTTCAGAAGTTTTGTGGTCACATTTCATTATATCAAGAGTCAGTGTGTTTTTTTGAATCAAGGTCTTTGAACTTGTCTGACTGCATTTGATTTTTCCAGTTATTGCAAGTTGTTGTGATTATTATTATTGCTTTTACTTTCATTACAAGTTTGTGATTTATTTTTGCCAAATGCAGTTTTACGGATTTACCTCAGCATGCAATTAGGAGTCTATGTTTGTAAGTATTTTCTCTGCTTGTGCAAGCACACCCCCCCTCCCCTGGGTAGCCCAGTTTTAGGTTTTGGGCTCCTGGAGTGAGCCTTTTAGGACGGGGGGTTCTGTTCTACAATGTAAATAGTCATGAAAATAAAGAAAATGCATTGAATGAGAAGGTGTGTCCAAACTTTTGGCCTGTACTGTGGTAACTGAAGAAATCCATTCTTTCCAAGTAATGCTCATATAACTGTATAACCTACTCACTAAAGACATAAAAAATATAATTGTTGAAATTTTTTCATGTTGCACATGAAAAATGAGCCAAATCTTCTCTGCTAATGCCAAATAGCTTATTTTGCTGTTGCTATTGTTTTGAGCTTCTAGTATTCCAAGGTGCAGCCAATCAGGTGCCCGATTGCTGATCTCCGGTCTCATCCGGTTGCCAGGAGGCCTGCCATGACTGCCCTTCACCATCAGGCCCATTTGCACTGGTGTTGGCAACACGTGTACTGGAACCTGAAAATGTGGAGGCATGTTATGTTCAGCGATAAATCCAGATTCTGCCTATGGCAGTTGGATTATAAGGACAAAAGTGTGGAGAAGAAGCAGAGAATGCTATGCTGATTGCTGCACAGATAGTGTAACATCTTTTGGTGGAGGCAGTGTGAAAAACGAGGCTCATCATCAATGGAGACAATCTCAAAACAGAGAGATCAAGATGAAATTCTGCAACCAGGAACCAAGATGACAATGCTCACCCCCACAAAGCGGGGTTTATTGGAGACGACCTCCAGAATTTGTGAGTGGAGAGGATGGAATGGCCTGCCAGCAATCCTGACCTCAACCCCATTGGACACTTGTGGGATCAGCTTGGGTGTGCTGTTCGTACCAGACTGACCAACACAACCACATTGGCTGACTTGTGACAAATACTGGTTAAAGAATGGGATGCCGTTTCACAGCAGTGACCAGGCTGGTGACCAGCATGAGGAGGAGGTGCTAGGCTGTTGTGGCTATGTACGGTTCTTCCACATGCTACTGAGGCTCCTGTTTGTTAAACGAATAAATTGTTAAATTGCCAATATGTCTTACTTCTTCAAACTTCAATCATCCAGTCCACCAAACACCAAATGAGTGAATGGCAGAATAAGCTGTTTGGCAATGGCAGAGAAGATTTTTTAATTTTTCATGGGTGCAACTCACATTCTCAGCTCTACTGCTCATCTCACAAATGCATGTTCCTTACAAATGTGACACTCTTTAAGTCTTTTTAGGGGAAATCAACAGGCTTTCCAATGGTGTAACAATGTATTGCCATTGGTAAAACAAAGAAATAATCTACCAAACAAAATGTTTTATTTTAATTAATAAGCATATTAATTATATTTTAATTGTCATGATATTTAATTATTTTGACTTATTATTCTCATGATTTACATTGTGTAGTTATGGTACATACTGTAGTTAAAGGGATTTTCAAGATTATTGATATTCCATTATTAATTTACAATTCACAGGCACAAACCAATCAATGCATATCTAAAATCTACCACAACCTGTATTCACCTAGAAAATTATTAGCAGACTATAAATTATGATTAATTGCTCACCTAATTTAAGTTTTATGGCAGTTTTATAGTGTATTTCATAACTATGTTTAGTACAGAAAATGAGTAAAGCAGAAGCAGAAAAAAACTAAAATCAGTTATCTATTTCAGAGAGCCTGGGTGTGTAATGCTTAAAGGAGTTTACAAATCACCATGCTTCAGGGATGTTAGCCCAGCATGTCTGTGAAGTGTACATCTGGGAGCTTGAATGCCCATGCCAGGTGTTGTGTCTGATAATCCAGAGAAGTGAACATCAGCCAGAGCAGATACTTCTGATGTTCTTATTTAGAGCATGGCCAAGATGAATGTGGACTTCAGTTTAGGAAGTAAACATTTGCTTGTGAAAATTTGATTTGCACATCAGGCAAACAGAATTGCTCATCAGGCAAACAAAATTGTTTTGCAGCCAAATATTCAAGATTCCAAAAAATTTTGACAAAGGAGATGATGGTTGATTAAAAGTTACATATGGTTACATAGGAAACAGGAAATTTAGATTTTACAATTGGCCAATTATTTGCTAAGAAAAACTGATTACCCAACATCCTGCTTAATATAACATATAAATTGATACTTGGTTATATGGAAACCACAGTGAATTTCAGTGATATTAAATTTTTTAAATTGCAGTCATTTTAATATATAAATATATAACTGCTAAACAGCACTAACTGAATCATGATTAGCTGTCTACCTTACAGAAAGTAAGTACTCTAGCTGCGGTTGCACACAATTGCAGAGAGACATAACAACCAAATGCACAAATCATATGAAAAATAAACAACCACACTATGACACTCCACAACACTATGAGCATGTTCCCATTCATCTGAATACTAACAATGGGCACATATTTCACCTAGTATAAAAGTCTGATTGTGAAGTAAGGCTCAGTGTCTATCATACATATCTTACCTAGCCTTGCTACCATGCTATTATTCTGATTTTTGATCTCACCTTGTTCTTGATTATAGTTTTTGGATTTGCCCTCATAACACTGTATACTGATTGCCTATCTTCTGCCTGTCGCTGAATAAGTATTTTGCCCCAGATTTTGGATTTTTTTCATTCACAAAATCAGTAATGACAGGAAACTAGTACCATTGTAGTTATACATCCCTATGTCACCATGTTTCACAGATGGGCTTTGGGTCAAAGTTGTTTTTATTTTTTCCCCATAATTTTCTACAACAGTTCTAACCATGGCTTTGCTTAATCTGTCCATAAGACGTTGTCTTAAAGTCCATGGGTTGTATTATGAATTCTGTCCAGAAAGTAATGAGAGTGAAATTCTCATTATCCTCAGGGCTTTATCCATGGGGATGATGGTTCAAGATCAATTAGAGTGAGATCTCTGATAAATGATAGGACCTGTTTCAGCAGCATTCTAGCCTTCTACAGTGCTCAGACATTTGTTTTTCTGAAACCTTGCTGAAGTGCCTCACCACTGGAACAATATAATCGAGTTTGGAGCAAATGTTGGATTGTTTAACAAGTGATCCAAATTTCCTGAACAGAGAGATCACAGAGTGTTATTGAGCCTTAGCAGTATTTTTTTCAGCTTGTGCCAACAAAGTCAATGGCAATGGGTTTCCAGTAGTGCTGTCAAATTAAAGTGTTAACAAATGCACTAATGCATTAAAGAATTGACTGTGAAAAAATTAATGGCACTAAAAATGTTAATGCAAATTAAAAGGTAACGGCGCCGATAGTGAACTCAAACATTCCAAAATTCACCATTACATTACTCGTTTTAGGTTGCATTCCGATCACAAGGGTTCCCATGCTGCAATGTCATCAACAGTGGACAGCATTGTGGTTGTGCCTTCATTACAGCAGTCAGCTGTATTTAGCATGATAAATCAAACAACACTGTAATTTTGTATGCTAGACACTTTTGAAATAAATGTGATGAAACATCTATGAACTTTGGGTAATGTATTTCAACTTTGGAATGTATGTTTTGGTTCTCATTTCTCATGCACTTCACATGCATGGTGTTCTGATGTCTTGTGTTCAATGTTAGGATCTCTTAGCTCCTTAGGTATCAAACATGGAAAAGATTGAAAGGAACAATGGAGAACAAAGAAGTTGTAGCTCTTTTAGGGTTGCTGTATTTTTGTATGTATTACATCAGTTTAATGTTGACGGAGACAACAAAGGTGATGGATCCACATAACACATACTCAAAATCCGTAATTATTAATATATTATTATTTTTTATATTATTTTTTCTTATTTCCTTTACTTGAACTTTTGAATTTTCATTGTAAACTATTGTTATACTGTTACTCTGTCCCTGATAATTTCTTATTCCTCTGGCAATTAATAAAAAAATGCAAATTCCTTCCCTTCCATTGCAGGGGTGCATCTCTGAGGTAAAATTGAATCAGCCAATCATGTAGCAGCAGCACAACAGAATTTCCAGCAAAGTGATATACACACTGTGCAGTTCCCTTTAAATAAAATAAAAAATCAAAAGATATCATCTTTAATATTTCACTTTTATGAGGCAACATTCAACAGTTGTTTCTCTTAAAATAGACCAGTGATAGCAAATGTCCATTATAAATGTGCATTATAACCTGAGATTAATGCACAATTTAAAAAAAATTAATCATGCAATTAACACTGATTAAAACATTTTATTCCATGACAGCTCTAGTTCCAGGCATATGGAATGGTAAGCAGGAGAACCTTACTGGCTGATAAAGTTCTAGGGCCCATGCACATGCCTAGATAATTCTAGTGGACTCAGAGTCTCAGAGTCTCAAACAGGACTGAATGGCTAAGTCAATAAGGGTTACCAATGACACTGTCTGCAGTCCAGCTTTATTAGTACAGTTCTTCAAAGTGTCTGGCAAAAAAGTAGTAGTTGTGGCCCCTGCAATCCACTCCCTCTGCCGATGCATAACCTCTTACAGTACCAAGGGCGGCACCAAAAGCCCTATGGCGGACCAATTTTCCTGAATCTCCCTGATGTGTTCTGGGTCTAATATATGTCATGCAGGCACCCAAGATCACTCCTCAGGAAGATACACTTCCCAGTCCACCAAATACTTGGTTCACCCTCAGATCTGATGAGACTAAAAGCACCAGTGAACCATTAAGGCTGAGGCACCATCAATAATTTGTGGCACTGGTGGCTGAGAAGGGGGCACTGTTTGACCACAGTTGAGGAACCACCCCTACACCATCATCAATCTCAACTGTGAATGGCTCCTCAGGTTTGGGTCCCTCCAGGACCAGAGTGCTTCTTAGGCAGTATTTCAGCTTAATGAAGGCCTCTTGTACTTTGGGCATCCAACAAAATTTTGGGGGTTTTCTGGGTGTGTGCAGTGAGGGGAGGTTCCACTGTGTTGAACTTCCTGATGAATCTCCAGAAAAAAATGCCTAACCCCAGAAAGCACTATACATGTTTGAGAGGTGGACAAAGGCCAGGCCTGGGCTGCTTTATTGTTAGAGGGATCTGTACTCATCATCAATTGTGAGATGATAAACCCCAAGGAGGACACTATGGAGACATATAATTCAGTGATGCTTTTGATGGAAGGACTTCAACTCCCAGCAAGCCTGGTGCCAATCAAGGTCAACAGGAGACACCTGCTCACCACCCTACTTAAAGGGGTTTTGGAGCAGTGCCAAATCAGTCACACCTTCAATCAGTATATAGTAGCACTGCAGCACAAGGTATAAGGGCAAGTTGTAGTAAAAGTAAGGGTCTTACTCTAGGGAAAACCCAGAGGTGTCTTCCTCTCTGGTGGGTGTGCCCAGCAGATGCCTCTAGACATAAAAAACAAAGGTTAAGATTAGAAATTTAAGCATATTCACGTGATGGTGGGCAGTGCTCCAGCCTGCTTATTCTTTCCATTTGTGGGAAAACAAAAATTTATTGAGGCTTAGGTTTGCCTTATTGGTTCAAGCTAAAAGCTCCAGAATTCGCTTCTGGACTCACAGCTTTTCTCTTTCTTGGTATTTATGGATCCCTGCATGTGAGCTTCGTCCTTAAATTGCTTCCAAAATTAAAGCAATGTAGTGAAAAGCATTATTTTCTTTACATCCTTGTAGATATTCCTTCTTTTGTTTGAGTCCACAAGGTGCACGGCTCTTGTTTTTGATATTTTCATTTTCCTTTCAAACACGTGCCTTTTCAGCAATGACCTTCTGTGGCCTTGAGGAGGGTGTTCAGTTGTGTCAAGTCAGCAGTCTTGCCCATGATTATATTCCCCATGATATATATAGAATCATAAATAATTTTACTCCTCCCTTTTTCTACCCTCTGTCAGCTGAGCCATAACAGCCCAGCCCAGCCCAGACCCTGCACATGGGTCCACTGAGGTCCCCACAATGTAACAGTAGGGGTGTCTTTTTTGTTTCTGCTGAAAGTGTGTGGTGTGAGCAATGAACTTAACTTTAGACTAATGGTGGGGATGAGCCTGGTTATTCAATGGGAAGGGTTACCCATGTAATTCTATAAGGACATGGTCAGCATTCTCTTCTGTCTTTTCATGGAGGAGATATTCTAGAACCAAGATGCTCCAAGATGGCAGCACAGCAATAGCTCGCGGCAGCCGCTCCGGATACAAAATGGTGCTTTTTGTGTTTTTACCCGCGTCTATCCTAACTGTTCCTGGTACATGGACACAGGAACGACTAGTGTCCATGGATATGACCGTCAGATGCTTTTACGCTATCAAAATCAACCAAATATTGACAAAATAAGGGATGAGTTACTGGAGACGCTACGCAGCTTCGGTCTGCTGCGGCAACCAGGCCCCCAGACCACGGCCTCGCCTGAAGCTGGCAGCCGAAAGAGGGGGCACCGGAAGCAGTGCGAGAGAAAACAGAAGAGCGGAGTTCCCGAAGCCGCCATTCAGCTAAACGGACTAGCCTCGTTTTGATCCGACAGAATCACAGCCCTGTGCAGTAAGAATCGTTGCGAAGGTCTGTGTGTTTACATCAACACAGAATGGTGCAAGAACTCTGTATTAGTCTCTAGTTACTGCTCATCTCTAGTGGAGTTTATGGTCGTCAGATGTAGACCTTTTTATTTACCGAGGGAATTCACTACAGTACTCATCATCAGTGTTTACATTCCACCCACCGCTAACGCCAAAGATGCGCTCTGTGAGCTGTACAGCGCTATTAGCGGACTTCAAAACACACACCCAGATGGACTGTTTATAGTTGCTGGAGATTTCAACCATGTGAATCTCAAGTCAGTTCTACCTAAATTCCACCAACATGTGAACTTTGCTACGAGAGGAGAGAACACGCTGGATCTTTTTTATACGAACATTCTCAGCGCGTACCGGGCAGAGCCTCACCCCATCTCGGATACTCAGACCATATCTCTGTCATGCTAATTCCTGCATACAGACTGCTCATCAGATGATCAAAAGCAGTTCAAAAGCAGCAAGTGTAGAGATGATGTGACTATCTTCAAGACCATCACCACACATCCCAACCAGAAGCCGTGGATGACTGCAGAGGTGCGTGCTCTGCTGAAGGCTCGAGATTCCACCTTCAAAGCAGGAGACAGGGTGGCCCTAAGAAAAGCAAGAGCCAAACTGTCCCGAGCCATCAAAGAGGCAAAGTGCGCACACGGACAGAGCATCCACAGCCACTTCAGAGACAGTGGTGACACACAGCGCATGTGGCAGGGCATCCAGGCCATCACCAACTACACCTTCCTGTGACGACGATGCTTCCCTTCCAGATGCACTGATTGACTTCTATGCCCAGTTTGAGACACAGAACAGCGTGGCAGCGAGGAAGACCACCCCTCCTCCTGACGACCAGGTGTTGTGCCTTACAGCAGCTGACGTGAGGAAAACTCTATGTAGTGTGAACCCATGGAAAGCTGCTGGACCAGACAACATCCCTGTTGCCTCAGGGAATGTGCAGACCAGCTGACAGATGTCTTCACCGACATCTTCAACATCTCCCTGAGCAGCGCCACTGTCCCGACGTGTCTCAAAACAACCACCATCATACCCGTGCCAAAGAAGTCTGCAGTGTCCTGCCTCAACGACTACCG
>JANCOA010290514.1:0-10093 GCA_024363135.1 Leptodoras oyakawai | reverse complement strand
CGGGAGAGGGAGAGTTGCCCCTGGAGTCGGGAGTGGGCACAATAGGAACCCTGTCTGCAGAGGAGGTGACTGGAGTGCGGCGGGGCCTGCCTCTAGGACGGGGAGCAGAAACGTGAGGATGTGTGTGGTGGAATTGCTGGAGAAGTGCTTTGTCGAAAATGTCGCACCTCTTGGTCCACGAGTTCTCTTCGGGCCTGAAACCTTTCCAAGCTATGAGATACTCGAGACCAGAGGAGGTGCGATGAGCGTCGAGGATGAGAGAGATGGTGTAAATGGAGGGATCGGGTGGAGGGTGCTGGGAAAGGGGATGGTGAGGTGTGGTGTCGAGGGGACCGGAGATGTAGGGTTTAAGTAGTGAGGTGTGGAATGAAGGTGAGGTGCGAAGGTGAGGGGGAAGTTTAAGTCTGACCGTAACATCGTTGATGACCTTGATGATCTGGAAGGGACCGACGTAATGGGCATTGAGTTTTTTACACCCCTTGAGCCTAAGGTCACTGGTGGACAGCCAGACCTTGTCGCCAACTTGGTATTTCGGCCCCTCGGATCTGCGACGGTCAGCGTAGGCCTTAGTTTTGCGGTTACAGTCCTGAATTCTACGATGAACTGCTGTCCAAACCTCCTCGCTCTTACGGAACCACTAGTCAACAGCAGGAGCATTTGAAGGATTATAGGGTCCCATGGGACGAAGAAAGGCTGGAAGCCCAGGAAACACTCGAAAGGGGTGAGCCCGGTGGCACTATTAGTGAGAGAGTTCTGAGCAATCTCGGCCCAAGGGAGGAAGGTAGCCCAGTCGTTCTGGTTGTTTTGGCAGTACAGCCTGAGGCATTTGCAGAGCTCCTGGTTGGCCATTGGCTTCTGGGTGATACCCCGAGGTGAGGCTGATGGATGCCCCCAGCTTCTTAATGAAAGCCTCCCAGATGCGGCTGTGAACTGTGGACCTTGGTCAGAGACGATATCCTCGGGGAGGCCATAGTGCTGAAACACCTCATGGAACAGGAGTTCCGCTGTCCGAAAGGCAGAGGGGAGAGAGGGAAGAGCCAGCAGTTTAACTCCTTTGGAGAACCTATCTACCACTGTGAGAATGGTGGTCTTACCCTCGGAGGGAGGGAGGTCAGTGACGAAGTCCACCGCGATCCTTACTCATAGTAGGCCACCAATACTTGGATTTGAGCCTGTCCAGGGTCCTCTTTTCCCCCGGGTGACCCGAAGCGGGGTTAGTGTGAGCTGACATGACAAGGTCCCTGGTGAGGCTATCCGGGACGAAAGTCCTCCCTTGCACACTAGATAGGCAGGGATAAACTAAACAGCCCCTAAACAAAGAAGGAAGTGAGTGAAGGAGAGGAGAGAGAAAGAGTGGCGTGCGACTGGCGAGGCGATCCCGGGTGAGTGTGGAGAAGGAAAGAGGAATAGAGAGAGAGGCAGCAAGGGATAGAAGGTGAAGAAGGGATCCGGGACACCGCTGATTAGTACGTGAAGAAACAGAGATAGCATGCGGTGAAGTTAGTAAGCTAATTACAAAAGGAGGAAGGGAGAACATAAACCAGTGCGCGGGTAAAGCAGACAACGAACAGACACTCACACGAAGCGCAGGCACACAGGAACAGACTCACCACAGGCACTCGACGGAGACGGAAAAAACGGGAAGACTATAGACGGAGAATTCAATAAGTGGATAGATCGCAAAAGGAGAAACGCTCAGTACGTGACGGGGCAACAATACTTCGCAACGCCAGTCAGGGAAACGGGAAGTATATAAAGAAAAGGACCCCGGAAGTAGAGATCGGAAAACACCAATGAGGGAAGAGGTGAAAGGTTAGAAGGCGGGGCTAGAAGAATGCATGACGGGAGTAGGGCGAGAGGAGGAAGTGGGCGTGACCTGAGGGCTTCTAACAGTATTAACCTCTGACTGACCTGGATTATTATTATTATTATTGTTGTTGTTGTTGTTGTTGCTGCTGCTGCGTTTTAATGCCAATTGACAGCAAAATAACAATCTGCATACTGTCTGTGCTCTAGATGTTATGAAGGAAGGACCCAAATGCAGGAGGCTGGGCTGTTATGTTCCTGCCCAGCCAACTATTTATGGTGTATGGGGTGCACGGGTTACTAAACTAACTGAGTGAGCTACACCTGAGGTGGTGGTGATGGGAAAATCAAGGATAGAATAGGGTAGGTAGAGGAAGGGTGTGTGTGTATATGGTGTCCCTGGAGATGAGTGGCTGGGGAGTGGAGTGAGGGAAAATATAAATTTCTTAATATTATATATTCATAATAATCTATTACTAATATGTAGGGATTGGAACAAAGAAAGACGTAAATATTTATTGACCTTATCAATGTGCTTGAACTAGCAAAAGAAAAGGCTGAGAAAACCACAGGAAAGAAAAAAGACAAATAATATGTGTTCACACAAAAAACTATCAAGCTCAGGCACATCTGCTCTGGCCCTCACCAGCAATCAATGAAAAGAATATTATGAATGCTTAGCATAAGCCATGCAGGTAAAGGCTATGCCTTAGAACCTGGAAGTGATTCATGAGCACATTTGCAAACCAAACTTCAATTAGGTCTTTTCGCAACAAAACTTCTCTCTGTGCTAACTGGAAGAAATACGGTGATCTCCCACCATAGCAAGGAAACTCCAAGAGTTGTGTGGTGGGGAGTCAAAATAGCGAACACCCCACGCTGCTCAAAAGGGTGAATGCCCAGGGCTAACCAAGGGTCGAGAGCAGGTCACACCAAAGCAAAGACTAGCCCTGCCACAAGTTTTTACCTTGGGAATGGCCCCTACCGCAGGCCCACTATGAGGCCCAACATTAGCAAATACTTTCCTTAAATTCCCTCACACCAAAACACTATAGAAGGTGCGATGAGAGGCATCACTCTGAACCTTGAGTTGATGGGTGTTGTAGTCTTAGTTGTACTTGGAATTGATGTAGTCCTCCCAGCCAAGTCCCAATACTGCTGCGGCCCCCTAGTGTCAAACAGAGGCACAGTGTGCTTCCTTACAGTACAGTAGAATGCTTGATTTAGCAGGAGGGACCTAGACACTGCATTTAACTTGAGCCCTTACTTAGCCTGACTTTCAATACAGATAACTTTCCTCACATAAACATTTGCTTATCTATTGAACACTCGTTGCTGCCTCTGAATACCAGCTATATCTGTTGCAACTCTCTGATACTAATTCTATGTCTGTATGCATCTTCTGCTTTGCTGATAATGATTGTCAATATACCCAGCCTTCTAGTGCCCCACTGGGGGTAATTAAGGTTTATTTAATTCAATTCACTAATGTAATCCTAAGTCAAGAAGGATTTGGCAAAGGGAACATATCCCAGAATCAGCAGAATGTATGAAAACACCAAGCCCAACGTATCTTTATTACATAAAGAATTATTTGCCTGTCTCTAACAAGAGACCCAACCATTGTGGGCATGTATAGGTCTAATAGAATAGCCAGGAGGTCCACTATCCTATTGCAAAAATGTCAGGCCCACATACTTTAGTGAGTCACATTTAAATGCCAGCCAAGAAATGTGGCAAATAACACATATTATTTATCATGGGAGTGTGTGCTAGCAAAACGACCAAAATAAACATTCTAAGAGATGTAAAAGTACATGCAATGGGAAAGGTCAAATAACAACATTCAACTAGCAAGAAGACATCTGACAATAGCCAAGGGAATGCTAAATATTGCTGCAAATCATGAATCTCTCTTTCTAGCATTTAATTTAATACACATCAATGCTTATTTTGCAAGTGTTAAAGGTTGCTACTAAGGTCTACAATGTTTGCTCAAGCTATTAACATGACTGAAAACACAGTCTACATCCTGCTGTCACCCAATCTGGTATAAAAAGAGGTAGGCTGTAAGGACATTTGGTTTGGTTGCACAAGAAAGAAGCTAAGACTCTGAGCATTAAGACATTAATGAGTGAAAGTAAAAGCTGGTTTGAATCTCATTTATAGGGAAGACTGGGTAGTCTGGATAATATTTTGGGCCTGCTGTCTGTTGAGCCAACTTGGCCAAGCAAATGTATGCATATGATATATCAGGATTATCACAAGCTCTGTTAGAATTCTAATTTAAAAAAGCTATTTATTTCTCTCTCTCTTTCTCTCTCTCTCTCTCCTCTCTCTAGCTTACGTCCCTTGGATCCTCTTTTAAGACTAAAATTAGCATTTATGTGTGACTGTGAAACTGCCATTCAGACCGTTGTTCTACCTTTCTTTACATAATTATTCATCTGTATTTTTCTATTAGACAGTTGTTCACTAATTGTTCATGAGAATCATAAAGGACATAGATGAACAAAAAGGCCAAATCTGTCATTACAGCACTGATGACAAAAGGCATGGAAATTACTATGGTGGTGAGCCACTGTCTGACCTGTTTATCAATGTTAGAAGCTTTTTTTGTGCCCATACTGACATAATAACTTACCCAGACTGAATTATCACCAGTTCTCTTGCAAATAAAAATTTTTCACTCCAAACTTTAATACCCCTTTTCTCTGCCATATATTGGATTCCATTTACTCACAGAAAGTTATGTAAATAGCATATTCCTTTTTCTTTTCTGATTGTGGTGACATTTATTATGCTTTCCTGATATGTCAAAAGAAGAACATCCCCGTGCTTTCTTCTGCTTTTCTTTTCGCCATTTAATGAGTACGGATGGTAGTATTCGGGATGATTGTCTGTATCAAAACTAATGTTTAAAAAAAAGTCTGTTATTTTGTGATCCACATAACAGCAAACAATAAATTCAAAATGCCTCATCTGTGTGTGGACTTAATGACTACCCTGTGTATGCCAAGGTACACTAACCTCAACCAAACAACAGTACACAAACAGCAATTATGGGTAATTCAAAGAAAACGCCTGAATATCCAGAAAAAGGTGTGTCTATGGCTTCTGAACTTAGATTTGAAAAAAAAAAGAGACTGGATCAAAGGAGAATGCTGCAGAAGTTTTCATTGTCAATAGTCTGAATTTTGGAAACAACATGTACAAACCCCATTTCCATAAATGTTGGGAGACTTTCTAAAAATGCAATAAAAACAGAAATCTGTGATTTGTTAATTCACTTGAACCTTGATTTAAAAGACAAAAGAACATCCACCAAAGGCTTAGTCTTTGTAAGCAGGGATGGGTCAGGGTTCATCACTTCATGAACTTCATCAGTTTAAGAAAATGTTTCTCAAGATTGCAATGAATTTGCATCTTTCACCACCTACATTTCAGAATATGCATGGATTCAGGGGAAATCTTGGTGCATGAAGGTCAAGGGCAGAAACTGCTGCTGAATATGCGTGACCATCGAGCCCTCAGGCAGTATGATTTGAGAAACCATCATGCTACCATTATGGATATAGCCACTAGGGCTTACAGGTACAGTATTTGCAACTTGAAACTGTATTATGCAAAGAGGAAGCCATATTTTAAAAGAGTTCTCTGGGCCCAAAGTCATCTGAGATGGTCCAAAAGACAGTGTTTTTTTTCTGTGGTCAGACAAGTCCACGATTCAGCTTGTTTTTGAAAAAAACAGACATTGGAATTTATGTGCCAAAGATGAAAAGGACCATCCAGATTGCTGGCAATGAAAAGTCTAAAAACCAGCATCCATGATGGCATGGGGGTGCATCAGTGTCCAAGACATGGGTGATCTGCATATATGTGAAGATACCATTACGCGGAGTCTTATATTGATATTTTGACATATGCTGCCATCAAGGCAACATCCTTTCCCAGGAATTCCATATCTACTATATATTGACTTACAAAGTCAATTTACAGAATGAGCAAAAATTCCGCTTGCAAAACTGCTACAAAAAAATTAGTATCTTCAATTCTCAAATGATTCCCAAAAGTTTTTTTTTTTTTTAATAATTAAAAAAGTTGATGTGACCCAGTGGTAAACATGCCATTGTCCCAAGTTTTTTTGATTGTGTTGTGAGTCTCAATTTCTCATTTTGTTTAGGTTTAACAACGAGGATTAAGTTAATAATTGAAAACATTAAAAATCTTTTCTTTGCTATTTTGGCTGTTAAATAAAGCTTCAAGTGAATTAACAAATTACAGGTTTCAGTTTATATTGCATTTCAACAGTGTCCCAACCTTTTTGGAAATAGGGTTTATAAAAGGAAATCTGCACAAATATAATAAAATACTCTGTTTTCTTAATAGCCAACAATAATTATCAGCAAACAATATCTTTAGAGATATTCCATAGTGTAAATAAATATTCCTCAATTATTGGTTGAGATGAAAATACCATTGATTTTCTTGCTTTATATGAGAGCTCCGCTCAATTATTTAGTCAGCTCTGTGTCTCATCTCATTTCACCTCTTTAATTAGCCATGAATTAACGAGCTGTGCAGTAACTAATCAAACCGAAATGCATTCAGCAATTATGCCCTCCTCCAGTCACCCAGTGGATGGGGGTAGGTGGTGGGAGCAAAAGATAGAATAAAGGGATGCTTCAGTAAGAGTTAACTATTGACTAGATGAAGAGACAGTGACGCTTCTACAGGATATAAGGGTAGTAAGCTTTGTTAGTATGCTTTGAAGTAAAATATTGTATAAGGAAAGTATTGCAGTGAAATTTCGGACCCTTCACTAGGAATAGAAATATGTCATATACTATTACACACACACACACACACACACACATATGGGTGTAAGGTGTGCCAAACGATGGAATGGTGCCCTTTCTAGGGTTGTTCCTGCTTTGCGCCTAAGTTGTCAGCTAGGCACTGGCTCTCCTGTGGCCCTGAATAGGAATAAGCGGTTAAGATAATGGATGAAAGATTGGATTTAGATTTATTTACCGCATTTATACAGATACAGTATAGTGTCATGGGTCTGTGTGCCCCTGCACTATCTCTCTCTCTCTCTCTCTCTCTCTCTCATGTTTCAGATCTAGACCATGCATGTGCCTCAGCCCCACCTCTTCATCACCCACACCTGTTATTCACCTTACACCCGTATATATCTCACACTTCCAGTCACTCCTCACCAGATTGTTTAGTGCTCTGCATGAACTCTAATTTCTGCCTGCTATTTATATGTGTTTCAGCTTTGCTCTGTTTCTTTGATTCTGCCTTTTTACTGCCTTTGATTACTTGTTTTCCTGATCATTGGATGCCTGCCTGTAAATTGGATTTTCTTTGTGTCTGCTTCTGTTGGATTTGTCTACTGTGACATGCATTGAGGTCCTCACTGAACTTAGCTGTTACACTACAACCTGTCCACTCATGGGCCCAGTTGATGTTCCTGCCACAGCCCAGGAGCTCACAGCACAAGATGCCATCATCTTGGCCTAATTGGACCACATCATGGAGAGGCTAAATGCACTTACCCTCCACTACAAACAAGGCCTGGTTCAACAAGTTCCTGCTCCTGCCAGCCACACTCCATGCAGCCTCACCTTCACCAAGGCTCATTTGCCACCACCGGAGATCTACACTGGTGAGCATGGAGGCTGCAGGGCTTGTCTCATTCAGTAGTTCCTGGCTTTTGATCTGCAGACCTCTGCATTTCCCACAGAGCGAGATAGGTAGCATATGTCATCTCCCTTTTCTCTGGCCAAGCCAAGCAGTGAGGAACGGGAGAGACAATCCCCAGGATGCCACACTCCTGACACCTTCTCTGCTGAATTATGGAAGGACTTCATCCATGCTGTGCACAAAGGCTGCAGAAAATAGATGGTATTCAGCAGCCCTTTTCAATTATTTCTACCAGGGAATCACTGAACTGGCTATCTGGATTAATAATCGCATCCAAGAATGTGAGATAGAGAGAAGCCATTCTGGAGTTTCTAGACCATCACAGCACACTTCCTCGATGTTTGTCCACGACATGCTCAAACCCACTCTGCCTGCCAGTGCCCCCTGTGACTCCTTCACAGCTGGGAAGGACATGTCTTTCAGAGCAGAAGCATTAACATTGCCATGCTGATCATTTGTGTTTATATTGTGAGAGAGATGGACACTTTTTATCTTCCTGTCCAGCAAAAACATTATTAGGACTAGGAGGTCTCTGTTGTGCAGTGCACTCCCACCCTCCCTCTTTCCCTTTGATTCTCACCCAGTTGTGCTATGCTGGTTCTACATTTAAGATTGAGGCATTCATAGACTATGGGATTAGGGTTTAACCATGGGGCCAATGACTGTTATATGAACATGAACTTTGCTTTGGATTTGCTGCTCTGTAATATGATATGCTCTGAATATCGGATATGCTGCTCTGTAAAGGCCCATTCAGGACAGCACCCTGGATGGGCACCTTCTGGCCCAGGTCATGAACTGGAACTCTCCATTACACCTATGTATAACTGGAAACAAGAAAATCACAAGGAAGCATGCTTTCATTTAATTCCTACACTGCAGTTACCTGTCATTCTGGGGCTCTCATGGTTGGCCAAACACAATCCAGCCATGAACTGGGCCTCTGGGGACATCATGGGCTGGAGCAAGTTCTGCCACACATACTGTATAAAGTCTGCACATCTCCCCTTGAACAATCCTAGTCAAGACTCCAGACTCTGGAGATATCCAGGGACCCAGAGGTTTACTCTGACTTAAGGAACATCTTTAGTAAGACTCGTGCCAACTCACTACCATGGCACTGCCCATGCAACTGTGGTATTGTTCTCCTACCTGGCAGTTCTCTGACCAGAAGACAACTGTACTCCCTGTCAGTAGCTGAAATGCAGGCACTGGATAAGTACATCAAATAGTCTTTAGAAGCTGGCATTATCATCAGCGTTTCACAAAAACAAATGTCTGGGCACTGTGAAGACTAGAATGCAATTGAAACGTGTATAATAAATTAAATGAGTGATATTTTAATCTTAAATATATGAATAAGTTACATTATTACAAAAAACACAACTACAGTATTTTTCTTCTGCCAATAAAAATGCAGGTGGTTTCATCTCAGATTGGACACTGTTCTATCACAAGACACCATGTACTCTGACAGTCACACCATCATTCACACCTATGGCAATTTAGTGCAACCACTCTGCCTAGCTGCAATATTTTGAACAGTGGGAGGAAAAAAGGAGCACCTGGAGCAAAGCCAGGCGAATATGTGGAGAACATACTAAACTCTGCACAGACAGTAACCCAGGGTGTAAACCCAGCATACTGAAGCTGCAATTCTACATTACTTCAATAAGCTTCAGCTAACATCAGTCATGTGACTGATATAGACTGATAGTCTGATATATTTTTATTATGTCATATTTACATAATGGTGATGATATAGCATTCTAAATTTGATGAAAAATTAAACAAAGTACTATTTAAAGATGTTCTGCAGTGTCTCCTGATCTTGGAACTGTTACATAACATTGTGATAGCAACTATGCTGTAATTGCAAAGTTATATATTTCATATATAACATTCTGCCTTGGGGTAGTTATAGATGATCAGCTCTCTTTCTCAGCTCATGTTGTTAACCTGACCCGGTTATGCAGATTTCTCCTTTAAAACATTCAGAGAATTCATCCATTTCTCTTAAGGGAGGCCACTCAGGTACTTGTTCAGTCTCTTGTTATCTCAAGACTTGACTACTGCAACTCCCTCCTAGCTGGTCTTCCTATGCGTGCCATCAGGCCCCTGCAACTGAATCAGAATGCTGCAGCTCGACTTATATTCAACCTTTCTAAGTTCAGCCATGTCACAACACTGCTGCGCACCCTTCACTGGCTTCCTGTAGTAGTTCGCATCAGATATAAAATCCTGATGCTAACGTAGAAAGCCAAAAACCGTCCAGCCCCTCCCTACCTGATGGCAATAGTCAAAGCTCGAGTCCTTCGTGTCTCAAGTACGGCTCAACTCGACCCGCCGTCATCCAGGACACATGGGAGACAAGCATCCAGACTTTTCTCTGTTCTGGTACCAAGGTGGTGGAATGAACAACTGAAGACCCACCTCTTTCGAGAGCACTTGAATGAGCACTGACTCAAAGCTGTTACTGCACTTATAGCATTTATTGAATTCCCTATGTCTTGTTCTTCGCTGGTTTTGTGTAGTTTAGGAATACTTGGGTTCTGGGACTTATAACGTTTAATAG
>JANCOA010288453.1:0-10103 GCA_024363135.1 Leptodoras oyakawai | reverse complement strand
TCGCCCCACCCGGGGATCGAACCCGGGTCCTTCTTGCTGTGAGGCGACAGCGCTATCCACTGCGCCACCGTGCCGCTCATTTGGGAATTGTTGTTACTAATTGTTTCAGTTTTGCAAGAGGAAATTTTACCCATTCTTGCTGTGTACTGCATAATGCAGACTTGAGCTGCTCAACAATCCATGGTCACTGTTATCTGATTCTCCTCCTCATGATGCATCATATGTTTTCAATAGGATACAGCTCTGGACTGCAGTTGCTGATGCATGGTTTTTGCACTTTTTATTTTTAACAATCTGAAAGGTCTTCATCTTTTGCACATAAAATCAGATGTTGAGGCTGCAGTGAGGCCAGGTGACGTGCTCAGAAGAGCAAGGAGGGGAATGAACCTGTAGTGGCATTTTCAGTAGAGTAGGGAATATGGGAGATGGCTCTAGCCAAGCCATTCCCCCAAAGATTTTATTGGTTGAGTCCTGCAATGAGCTGGATCATGAAGGTAGTGATCTGCTCAAGAATCTGCTCCTCCTGGGCCCACACACGTCCATATTTTTTCTGCATCCATTATGGGTCTTGCATTCTGTCAGAATGAGGTGAAGGCTGTTGAAAGTGTAGCATGAATTAGATTTTTATCACAAAACTCAAATATCAAAAACTCAAAACCCAATAACCAAATTAACCCAACATACATAACATGAATTAGCTGAGGCAAGGCAAAACACAAGACAGCAAGAGCTAAACATATCAGTGATGTCAAATGCAAGATGAAGGTGCAGTGAGCAAACCATGACCTACATACACAAATTAATGAGGTGAAACAAGGAACAGGTGAGAGAACAGTGCAACTGTGACACTCAGCTCTTCTTCATTTACACATCTAGAATATATTTTTGTCTGTACCTTGAAACTCTAGTTTCCATTATCTTCCTGTTTCCTGTATGCTTGTGAGACACCATGCAGGTTTTTCTCATCACTATTTCATGAACAGAAACAGTCACATTTTATAAACTCTGCTATTATTCTGAAGTGAACAGACCTACAATTTCTAACAAAGAGACAGGCAGAAATAAAACACCCTTTCCCTGTGTATGTGTGTATGGGTGTGGGTTTGAGCAGGGGGTGTCATGACAGAGTTGTCATGGGAAGACACTGCACTATCAATGGGGGAAGTGAGAGGGGAAGGCACAAAGGACTATGGAAATCAAACAGTGGCTATATAAACCAAACAGCCTCACTCCCCGATGTTTTTCTACAGCAAAAAAATTGTTTTTTAGGTAGATGAAAGGCTGCTTCAGGAGATTTCTCAGTGACCTAGCCTGTCAACTGGCCTGGACAGCCAAGCTAGATGATGTTACAATGCATAACAAAAACACTGTTTCTGCAGTCCTATTTCACAAATCCTGAATAGTCTTTCTGCCATGATGTAGCATATACAAATATTCTCATCATCTGCCCTCATACAGCTAGTGAGTTTGTGCTTACCTCATCTTACTTCAGAATGGATAAGAAGAGAAAATGTGGTGAGGAGAGGGAAAGGATAAAAAAGAAACTCAATTGTCAAAGAAGCTGCTAGGTATTACTTACTTATTTAGTAAGGGAGTGAAGATGTAATGACAAATACCTTAGAATGTTAATGTAATAAAGATTTCCTTAGTTTAGCATTTAGTTTGTTTTGGTTTGTGCTTTGTAGTCTACACAATCTTGTAACATTATCCAGCTAGCTATAAGTTGGCAGTTAAATATTTATGTAGTGGAACTAGCAAATTATGGTTTTCCCAAACCATAGATAAAAGAGAAATTTCTTTCAGGGCACTACCTGTTTCCTTCTTATGAATTGGGGAACAAAGAAAAAAACAATTTAAATCAGTCAATATCTCATAAAAATAATTTAAATTTCAAATCTGAACATGTGGCTCTAGTTTTGACAGTGATTCCTTTACTGGATTAAAAACTTGAATTTAAAAACAAGACGGAAATCAAATCATCATCAATTCTGGCTCATATGGAGAGAAATGTAAAAGCCTTACTCTTGTCTGCAAGAAGACACGATAGTTGGACACTGGATTCAAAGTTCCCACATTGAACAGTGATATGCTCAATCAGAGGCATATGTGCTTTCAGCAGAGAAGTTTGGGCCTTTGGTTCAGAGGCTGATGCTAGCGGAATGCTTCCAGTCCAAAGATGAGAGAATTTTGCACGTTCTCATTGGCTTTATGTAGAAGCTTGGGCAGATCAGAGTAAAAGTCACAAAGGCACAAACGTTCTGTATATCACTTATTGATGCAGGCTTTGATTTGTATCCGTGATCTTTGACAATATGTACGGAGAATCAAGAAATCAAAATGCTGGCCAGGCAAAATTGACTCTGGATTTCTTCAAAAATGGCAAATAGGATAAACTATTCAGTGTGATAGACACGTGTTGCTTTGGTCAGCAAATGAACACTATAGGTTGTGAGAAGACAATAAAACAAACACACAAAATGCTTAAAACAACAAATCAAAACAGCAGTTATGAATGATGAGAAGCTTTGTCTGAAACCAGGCTTATCTTTAAGTTCCCTTTAAATTCTCTTTCATCTTAGGTGCTTACCTGAAATGTGCTTTCTTTTTCACTCCTTGTCCTCTCACTTCTGCTACTTCACATGTGTGTTTGGGTCATTTTAAGGAGTCTCTAGAAGGGCTGTGGTTTTAAGGTGGGGGAGATAATGTTCGATTCAGTCTGAGCACAGAAAGATTATTAAATAATGCTCTCAATCATTCTAAGCAATTTGCATGTTTTTAGAATTGGTTAATACAAAATAAACAAGAGAAATACAGAGAATGGAAATGGATACACATCATAGTGAAACAAGCTGTTAAACCAGAGTCTGTTGAAGGTCCAGTAAGAGCACTGCACAGGGATCTACTCCTGCCTTGCAATTTCCTACCTGCACAAAGTGAAAAGCCAGTTGTTCCACAAAGTCCATGAAAATACAACATCCGTCGCTCTGTTCAGCAGGAGTCTGTCATTCCTGAGCTGGAAGTTGATGATGAGTTCCTGTATCCAGATTCTACTTTGTGTTCACAAAGACAACTTAAAGCACAGCACTGAGCGGGAGCTCAGTCTGACGCATTGATACAATTGTCCATTGGGCATTGTCCTGCAGGGAAGCCCAGCCAGAAGATGCCCTAAATAGGGAGAGAGAGCCAATGAGGGCTCATCTCCCAGATAGGGCAAAGGTGGGCCCACCTTAGATAGGGCCCACCTTAGCAGCGTGGAATCCACAATTGCAGGCCATGGGCCCTTCAAAGAGGGTTGTCTATCCACAGGTCTGCATGGGGCATTTCTCAGTCTGAAACCATCAGAATGGTTATTTAGACTGGAGTTACTCAGTGTACAGTTTGTTGTCTATTTGATATTATCTGCACCATTGTATTGCCCATTCTTCATCAAATGATCTGCATACAAATCACAGTATTTTGTACTAACTCTGCTATATTTTACCTTCTGATAGAGCTCATGCCACTTCCTCTGCCTTGGGGCTGGTCTATTTCCTCCAGAAGGCCAAACCCCTGAGCTGGCAAATGCCCTCAGCCTCGCCATCCACTCTCCTTCTCCCATGGCCTTGTGGTTCTTGGGTTTAGTGCTCATCTATTGACAATATGGGGAAAATAAATAACATAGAGATAATAACAATAACAATAGTTATTATTAGCTTACTGAAATTCAAAAAGTATTACTGTGTTTGCTGCCAAAATAATTTCTGCTAAAGGATAAAAGTTTCATCGCACCTATCCTAATAAGAGTGCACAAAAAGATTTTGTCTTTTTTTTTTTTATTTGTTTACAAAACTTTTCCTTAAGGTCAAATATAACAAAAATCATTTTAGAAGGTTTGTGCTTATTTTAAGTGTAATAACAGACTTCTTAACGAATAAGTATCAAACAAACTATGACTGATGCTAAAAAGATTCAGTAATAGAATTAGCATATATGACAACTATAATTAGTATGTAGTACACATGATGATTTAGGAGAGAAAAAAAGACATTAAGTGGTTACTTACTTTAATCGGTTGGATTGTAAAACACCCGATAAAGGATGCACGAAAAACAGCAGAGAAACGTAGTTTGCACGAATGAATGAAGAAAACCACCTTGCACATAGTACAAATTGTCATTCCCGCTTGGCACAATTATGTAGTGTGTGTTGCGTGTTGCATCATCCAATGTGAGAATGGAAAGGAGCGCGACGATTGGCTGGGTCCATTGTCATCCTGTGCTGCGATTGGCCCACATCCAATGTCACATTGGACAGCGGACGTGAATTGGTGGGAAAAAGGCTAATATTTAACAACAAACAGAAGGGGTCTCACAAGATGATTGACAAATGCATGTATTTCTTAAGAAGGGTGGAAACCAAAGACAGCAATGGCTAAACCAAAAAGAACTTAGCATGGAATTATTCCATGTTCATAGATTTAAACAATTCTCTCTTTCTTTTGTTTCTTTTCTTTTTCTTTTTTTTCCATTTTTCTCTTTTTTTCTTTTCTTTTTCCCCCCTTTTTTCTTTCTTTTTCCTTTGTTCTCTTTCTCCTCCTTTGTTCTGCTTTTTCTCCTCAATGATGCATGTAAACACCCAGCAAACCGCTTTCATGGCCTGTTTGAGAAATACTAAGCCGTAGTTAAACTATTTTCTAGGCCTATACCTCTTACCAGTACCTTACCGGCCCCCCCTGGTGCATGAACGCATAGCACTAAATGGGTGCGACAGAATGCAGAGGGTGAACGTCATTTAAATAGGCTTCAACCAGGTGTTGAGGATAATTACCCCTGAACACCTTGGGAGTTGCAGTCCTTTGTCGCCCCCTAGGCCTACAAGTTGAACGGCCACCATTACTGGCTGACATTGGGTCTAAGCTTCCCCTGGTGGCAGCAGGTGGAGTTGACCGACCCCTAACCTTTCCTCCTAGGAACGGCCCCAGAAGTTCCCATGCCAACTGCCTGGTTCGCTCGGAATTGTCTAATCAATTCAGGATCCAGGATGTGGCACGCCAGAACCCATGAACTCTCTTCAGGACCATACCCCTCCAAATCCACTAAGTACTGCGTAGACCCTTGGACCCGGTGCAAGGCTTTATGACCTTAAACAGACCCACAAAACGAGGGGCCAACTTGCCTCTGTCACCCCTAAGGGGAAGATCATGGGTAGATAACATAACCCTCTGGCCTGGACGAAGCATGGGTGCCACCCGGCGCTTGCGATTTGCGTTTTGCCGCATGGTAGAGGAGCTGGCCTCCAGGGCTGCCTTGGTGCATCACCAGGCTTCTCGAGACCGCTGGACGAAGTGTTGGGCTGCAGGGACCCCTACTTCCTGCTCTTGGTCGGGGAAGAGCGGTGGGGTGAACCCGAACTGGCACTCAAAAGGGGACATTCCTGTGTCCTGTCGCAACCATCGACCTCTTGCTAGGCAGAAGACAAGAAGCCAAGCATTTGGGGCTCCATGAATAGATGGAGCCTGTTTCTCAGTCAATACATGGGCTATGTTTCCTAAACCATTGGAAACCCAAGATTACCGGCATAGCCGGAGTAGCAGTTACAAAGGAGATGATCTTCTCTGTATGTTTGCCTAGATGCATGGTTATGGGGATTGTTTTAAACTGGACAAATCCCCCACCTAGGAACTGGCCATCTACTCCCACCAGTGTGAGAGGGACTTGTAAGGGGTGTAATTATATGGTTAGCTGCTTTGCTAAAGCCTCATCTATAAAATAATTTGCGGCTCCCGAATCAACCCACATGTCTAGGGTCATGGATGAAGGATCTCCCCAGAGAATAACTGCCTGAAGGATAAGCCCTGCCTTGGGGGCATCGATCTGGCCTAATCCCATGCCCCCTTCCCGGGACTGGCCTTCACATTTACTGAAGGTAAGGGTCTCTTTCTTACTACCCCCTGTCCTCTATTACTATCTATTGTGACCCCGATTTGCATTGGTTCCTCCTTGCTTGAGCGGGCAGTCGAGGGAACATTAGGGTGGTACCAGGTCCTCCGAAACATTGTTTGTTGGTTTTTCCCCTTTTTCTTTTTTTTTTATTTACAATGAGGAGTTGATGCGTGAACACCCGGCAAACTGCTTTCACAGCCTGTTTGAGAAATACTAAGCCTTAGTTTAACTATATTCTAGGCCTATACCTCTTACCAGTACCTCACCGGTCCACCGGTAAGTTGCATGAATGCATAGCACTAAATGGGTGTGACAGAATGCAGAGGGTGAACGTCAATTAAATAGGCTTCAACCAGGTGTTGAGGATAATTACCCCTGAACACCTTGGGAGTTGCAGTCCTCTGTCGCCCCCTAGGCCTACAAGTTGAGCGGCCGCCATTACTGACTGACATTGGGTCTAAGCTCCCCCTGGTGGCAGCAGGTGGAGTTGACCGACCCCTAACAATATAATGGGGCATCATATTAAGATTCATTTTATGCTGTCAGACTGTGCATGTGGAGGTCAGTAACCTGATGTCACTTGGAATTATGAAAAGTGTTGATGTCTTGGAAATGTTTTGGTGCAGTTCTCTATTCTCTGGAATCCAATCTATTGTCCTGGGAGAGATTTGTAATCCTTTGAGTTAAACAGACAAACATTCATGAGCCTGTGCAGTGGTTAGGTTGAGGGTAAGGAGGATTTACAAGAAAGCATGCATTGTTGAGTTTTGACCTTCATTGGGGTTCTGCTTTATGTTCTAAAGAGTTTCCTGTATCCCTGCATAGCCGTGTTATCAGGAAGCTCAGACAAGGAGTCCTGTCTTTGCTGTAACCCTTACAGCAAGCGCATTTGGGCCAGATGGCCATCACGGAATCCCCATGGCAGTTGTACCTAAACTGCAGCTTTGTGTGAAGCTTTGTCCAACTAGCTGTTATTGGCACTAAATAATGTGCCAGTAGATGGATATGGAACACATGTCTACTGTAACTCTAAAACAGACCCAACTAATTTAAAATGGTCCCCTCCCCCTTCTTTCCCCCCAACATGCCTGCAAGGTCTGCACTGTGCACTGAGATACACTGCTGTCTGCAGAATAAAAAAAAATCTAAGCATTTCTTATAATATGTGCACATATGTTAGGGGTTTATTCTGCCATATTAGATGCTTGTGATATTTAAGTGTTTGGCTTTTTTACAGTTATCATTAGTTATCATGCTAGCAGAGATATAGGTTTATACTGTACTTGATACATTGCAACTGGTATGAAGGTGTGCGCATCTCTCAAATTTGATTGATTGCGTTGCATTGAAGCTTCTTGTTCACTTTGAATGGGTTTTTTTATCGATTAGTTTTGTTTATTAAAGTTATTGAGAATTAGACACTGTACAATCTGATAACCCAGCCACAAAGTATACAGCTTCCTAGTGAACTTAAACAGCAGTAAAATCATAGTGGCATGATTGGCTGCTGACAAATTGCATTGCAAATATCCTCCAAGTGTCAAACGTGTAAATGCTCCCTAAATTGGGAATAAGTTAGGGAAACTGTAAAAAATGGTGTCAAACTAAATTGGTAATGTTCCAAACAGCATGGAAAGAGAGCAACCTGAATTATATGTTCACATTATATGTACATCTATTCACTTGGCAGACACTTTTATCCAAAGGTACTTACAAGTGAGGAATAATACTCAATCTTCAGTAGGAAACTCGGGAGTAAGCATTATGTACTAAATCTAAACCAATAAGAAAATATACAGGACATCAGGAACAGAAGTTCACAGTAAATGAGTATTAAATGTGTTATGATGTTAGTGGTGTCTGGAGAGGAGATGCTCTCAAAAGGGATGAGGCTTCAAGAGATTCGTAAAAATACTGAGGGCTGCCCCTGCTCTGATAGTATTTGGTAGCTTATTCGAACATCGGGGAGCCACAAACAAGATTTAACTAAATTTAACTCCCATTCACTATTAAGTCATTCACTGTCTTAAAAATAACTAAAAGGATAATGGTTCATAGTGGTTGATTATCAATCTCTCTCTCTCCACCTCCTCTCTCCAATGTTTCTTTTTTCATTTTAACAGTCATAGCATGAATGTTGAATGAGACATGGAAAAAAGGATTCTGTCTAATTCAACAATTAGAGAGCACAAAGAGATGACTGCAGGAGATAAAAGACAGCACTAATAATGATTATGCTTGCCATTGTCTTAGTGTCTGAGTTGTGTTTTTAATGATGAGCATAGGCAACAAGGAAGAACAGGCAACAATCTGAAGAGGTGTTTATGCACACATATTTTTATGAAGCAACTGAGGAAAAAGAGGCTGCAGTGGAAACAGAATGTGTTATGGGAGTGTCTGAGGAGGATGCTGTAGATGTAGATATTGTAGATGTTTCTGCGGAAAAGTCTGACTTTGAGCCAGAAGTGTCTAGTGACAATGACAGTCTTCATAAGTGGGCATTGACAATGTGTAAGGATGCACTCCGGAAGTAGTTTTGGAAGCAAATGCAGAGTTTATTATAAGAGTCAACACACTAAACCAAAACAAAGAGACAGCGCAGAGCGGGAGCAAAAAGCAGAACCAAAAAACACAGTGGAGCAAAATACACACGAATAGATCAGTCCCGGCTCCAATCGAAATAGTACAGCTCTACGCTCTGGCTCGGAACCTGCACACAGACAGGAAAAACAAACAAACAGAGTGCTAAGAAAACGAACTGAAAACAACACACGAGAAGTAAACTAGTGACCAGAAAACAAAGGCGGAAGACACTTAGCTTTAAAGCGGAATCTCGTCGGAAGTGCTGTTAAGAGTTTGTGTGTGGATTTTGGCGACAGATACGAAGTCACTCATGGGCAAAGTCCTGCAAGGAAGCCCAGCCTAGAGGCGCCCTAAATGGGGAGGGAGAGCCAGATGGGGCGCAGGTGATGCGGCCGTAACCAGAACAGGACTTCTTCTGGGAGTCCGGAGATGGAAGTTAGGGGGACATTGGAGGCCCCTCTAGCAGCCGCTGATGTGACAGAGCCCTTGGCCGCAACCCAGCTGTTTTCCTTGGTGCTACACCCCTCCCAAGCCACTAGATACTCCATTTGATGTCTTCTGCACCTGGATTTTAGAATGTTGCGGACCATGAAGGTGACCTCACCCTCAGCCTCCACTGACTCTGTTGCTTGGGTGCCTTCCCCCATTTCAGCCAACGGACCTTCCCGGGCCAGTTTAAGCTTGCTAACGTGGAATGAGGGATGCATTCTACAGTGACGGGGCAATTTGAGCCCATAGGTAACATCATTAATTCTCTTCGCTACAGGAAAAGGGCCGAAGTAGCAGGAGGCTACAGTTTGTTCTTGCCGAACATGGGGGCAAGGTTTTTCATGGCAACCCGGACCTTGTCACCAGGGTGGAAGGAAGGAGTCTTGCCCTGAGGTCGGTCGGCAAACTTTTTCATTTGCTTGATTGCCTTGCTGATGGATTGGTTGGTGAGAGCCCACACATGCTCGCACCTCTTGAACCACACATCTAAGGCTGGCGTGTCGGTTTCGGTGGCGTCCCATGGGAACAGTGGAGGCTGGTAACCTAGGACACACTGAAAGGGGACAAATACCTCACCCAGTCCTGAGGATGCCGATGGCAGTACATCCTCAGGAACTTCAACAGCTCTTGATTTGACCTCTCAGTCTGTCCATTGGCCTGGGGATGATAACCAGTGGTGAGGCTCACCGTGAATTGGGGTCGTGAATTGGGGTCCACGGTCGCTCATGACATCCTCCTGCCTAGCTTGCCCTCCGCCTTCGAGACAGCAGAGATCTTTTGCTACTTCAGGATTTCGGAGAATGTCGTGAGCGACCGTGGACCCCAATTCACGTCGAGGGTTTGAAACAACTTCCTCAATAAGCTCAGGGTCATGGTGAGCCTCACCTTTGGTGGGCAAGCTAGGCAGCGCCACACATCGAATCGATTTCGAGAACCGATCTACGATAACCAGAATAGCCCTCTTACCTTCAGACGGAGGGCGGCACGGTGGCGCAGTGGATAGCACTGTCGCCCCACAGCATTTCTGTGTGGAGTTTGCATGTTCTCCCCGTGTTCGCATGGGTTTCCTCTGGGTACTCCGGTTTCCTCCCACAGTCCAAAGACATGCAG
>JANCOA010284947.1:7500-10128 GCA_024363135.1 Leptodoras oyakawai | reverse complement strand
ACCTCCCTGTACTACACAGTAAACCTCCCTGTACTACACAGTAAACCTCCCTGTACTACACAGTAAACCTCCCTGTACTACACAGTAAACCTCCCTGTTAAATTAAATGTATTTATAAGGCACATTTCAAAACCGCGACTAACCAAAGTGCTTTACAGCAGATTTATCAAATAACAATGACAGGGTCAGTCCAGCAGAACAGAAATAAAAGAACACATTAAAATACATACATAAATAAGAAACTATGTTCACATGAAATACTCACCTCTGGTTTCAGCTCTTCACAGTGTTAAAGGTCCAAATTTAAGAAAACTTAGCAGCGTTGCCTCCAAACTGCATCCAAACTGCGTGCACACACACACACACACACACACACACACACACACACACACACACACACACACACACACACACACACACAGGAAACTGTATATTTATATCCTCTATTGTATCTCAGCTTTCACATTTTCACAGGATGTAAATAAAAGCAGTTAATTGTATTAATTATGATGTGATTATGATCTATTTCTGTGCCCTACTGTACAATGTTCCTTGTGTTTTGTTACCATTTTAATCTCTTCACTATTATTTTAAAATGTCAAGCACAGCAAAAATAGAAACTAAATGTTTGTGTGGATGCGTAAACCTTTGCTCATAAAAAAAAAAATCATGTTATGTAATTATAAGATTATACAGTGTATATATTTTATATTTTTAATACTAAAGGATAAAACTTAAAACATTTTTCTTCATTTTCATTTTAATTAGATTTTTCTTAAGGCTCCAACCATGGTCTATATTTCAGTTATGAATATTTAATTAGTAAATACATATTAATGACTTGATACAGATCTGCATCTCTAATCTGCTAATAAACACTGCAGAACTAAATGCTTTTTAATTAGCATACATTCCTATGAAGATAGAAGAATTTGATTGGTTAGGGTTAGTGCAATTCTAAATTCATTTTATTTGACATACAAACATATATGCATAGAGAGAGAGAGATACACTCTCTGAGCACTTTATTAGGAACACCTGAACACCTGCTGGTTCATGCTGTTATCTAATTAGACAGTTGTGCATCAGCAGTACAGTGTATAAAAGCTTCAGGAGATGTTCACGTCATTAACCAGAATGGGGTAAAATCTGATCTCAATGTTTCTGACTGTGTCATGATTGCTGGTGTCAGATGGACTAGGGGTGGAATGATACAGTCTGCTCACGATTTGAATCGATTTACGATACTCAGTTCACAATTTGATTTTGTCACAATATTTTAAACAAAATTTAAACAAAGATTGATTATAGAAGTCAGGTCTTCTTTTATTTCTGAAGTGTAAAACAAGCACAGAAGGTCTTTTTGCAGTTTCGCCATATCTTAAATAAATTGAAAACATTCCTTTTTTATTTTTCCGATAAAAACAACAACAATTCAAAATAATGTGTAGTTTTCTTCAGTAAAAACTTTTATAAAAAATTATTAGTCTCCTTCAAATTACAGGGTTCGCGCCAGGTCTTAAAAAGTCTTAAAATGTCTAAGATTCAAAACTTTAAATTTAAGGCCTTAAAAAGACTTAAAAACAGCCAGATTTTCATCCAATGTCTTAAATTTTATTTAGTCAGGTCTTAAATTTTTACTTTAGTTAATTTCAGAAAAATGTAGTTTAATCGGAAGTCAGTTCTGTGTTTTCTGTGTTTGTGTGACGCTACCGGTGTTGGTACGTGTTAATTAAACTACAAAACCCTTGATAACGGCAGGCAGGAAATGGTCCTGATTGCCCGACGTCCGTGGATATCTACTGCCTCAGTCACCAAAGTAACATCTTGGGAGTTAATGTTAATGTTTTGTTTTGTAAAACAAAAAAAGTGTTTTCAACGAAACTTGACTTGATAACAGCGCAGTTTCTCAGTTGGTTGCAAGCGGTTCCCAGTAATCGAGGTGATGCTCGCTGAAACTATGCAAGAAAACCATCCAGTTAGGGACCTTAGGTGTGAAGGCGCTTGAGTCTCAAAACACCAGCTTGCCACGAAAAGCCTTCAGTGGACTCAAGACATCACGCAATTTTGTGCCCCTTCCGCGCCGTCTTCGTTGTCACCAGTGGCCGGTCCCGCCGGACCCCACCGCAGTATCACTAGCGCTTCTGCTAACGACCTTCGGGCTACATTTGGATCCAGTGAAACATCAAAATCTGAGGTCGTTTGGATTCTTCACTCGATTACAAAACATCTGTCATTAAAAGAAGGTGATGAATACATGCGGGGGATCTGTAATAATAATAATAATAATATCTGTTAAAGGCAGCTATGACCTAACAACCAAGTGACGCGGTTTAGTCCTGCTCGGGAAGCGAGTTTTAAAGCGTGGGCAAAACACTTTATGTTTGGTGCTAGTTCAGACTCCTGCAACGCTACGTCCATATTTCTTACAAGCTTTACAAGCTCCGACTCTAAAAGGCTATGTTTATCCCGGGTGAGTTTGGAGTATGAAGCTCACCATTTCCCTCTCCGGTGATCACATGTGCTGTTATAGTGACAGAGCTCTGGGTCACCCTGTAGTCCACTCGTCTGTAGTTACTACACTTTCTGCCTCTTTCACAGTCTGCAGTACGTCTGCTTTTGGCTCAG
>JANCOA010284947.1:0-2500 GCA_024363135.1 Leptodoras oyakawai | reverse complement strand
CCGCATCCTACCTTCTCACCTCAGCCAAAATCAGGCGCTCGGATTGTATCTTTCTCCGTCCTCTATCCCTCCATCATCATCATCACCATCATCATCATCCTCTCTCTCTCATTTCCTCTCTTTCCTTCCCAGAATGCTCCGCTCTCTTTCACTCACTCTCTCTCTCTCTCTCTCTCTCTCTCTCTGTCTCTCTCGCCAATGAAAAAATAAACACACTCGCATGTCCATAACCCAGAAACGAGCCGTGCAGCAGCTGTAGCGTATGTGTGTGTGTGTGTGTGTGTGTGTGTGTGTGTGTGTGTGTGTGTATAATTCAGATCAGCAGTGATGAAAGACTGAGAGAAGCATCATCTGCCATTGTTCCTGGGGGGAGAGAGAGGGAGAGAGAGAGAGAACGAGAGAGAGAGGGAGGAAAAGGGGTCAGTCTCTCTGTCCCCCTTACTCCTCCTCTTTTCCTTTTTCTCTTTCCCCGTTCCTCACGTCTCATCCTTTTATCTCTCTGCCTCTTTTTTCCCTCTATCCCTTTTCCCTTGTCATACCTGTTTCTTTTTTTGCTTTCTTCATTTTTAGTTCTTTTTACTTTTATATTGCCTCTTTCTGCTCTTCTTGCCCTTCTCTTATTTTTTGCCCTCCATTTACATCCTTTCTCTTTAAAATCCTTTAAATCTTTCTCCTCCTTTCCCCTTCCTCACATCCTCCCTTTTTTGCTTTAATTTTCTTCTTTTTTCCTTTGGTCATAGTTTCACCTATTTTCTCTTTTTGTGTCAGTTTTTTTCTTCTTTTCCTTCTCTCCTACTTTTTTTATCTTCTCCTCTTCTTTTTCACCATTTCCCATTTTCCTGATCATTTCCTTATCCTTATTTGCTTTCCATTGCACTTTACATTGCGCTCTACTGTCACTACTGTCATTTTCTCCTCTGATTCTCCTGCTTTTCTTTCTCCCACACATTCCTTTCTTTATTTTTCCTCTTCTACTTCACTCTCTTCTCATCTTTTCCCTTCATTCTTACTCTCTCAGTCTCTCTGTCCCCCTTACTCCTCCTCTTTTCCTTTTTCTCTTTCCCCGTTCCTCACGTCTCATCCTTTTATATCTCTCTTCCTCTTCCTCTTCCTCTTTTTCTCCTTTATCCCTCATCATAACATCATATCTTTTTTATTTTTAGTTCTGTTTACTTTTATATTGTTTATTTCTACCCTTCTTCTTTCCCCATCTCTTATCTTTCTCCTCCTTTCCCCTTCCTCACGTCCTCCTTTTTTCCTTTGGTCATAGTTTTATTTTCTCCTATTTTGTCTTTTACTTACTTTTTATTTTACTCGTTTTTCTATCTTCTCTTCTTTTTCTCATTCAATTTCTCATTGTCCTGATCATTTCATCACACTTTACATTGCGCTCTACTGTCACTATTTTGCACTTGCTTCTTTTCTCCTCTGGTTCTCCTCCTTTTCTTTCTCCTCCACATTCCTTTCTTTATTTTTCCTCTTCTACTTGACTCTCTTCTCATCTTCTCCCTTCATTCTTATTGCACTTTCTTTTCTGGTTTGATCAGATTTTCTTTAATCACCTGCTCTTTCTTCATCCCCTCTTTCCAGTCCTCTTTTTTGTCTTCTTCTCCTGTCTCTGAGACTGACATCACTGAGTCACTGAAACAGTAATGAACATGACGGACTCAGACTCATGACGGACATCTCAGACTTCAGCATACCGGCACCAGTGGGTCTCACTCAGAGCTGCAGTAGGTCTAATGTATTATTGTAAATAAACTGTAAGTACCAAGTTCTGTTTGATTATAAGTTCAGCTCGCTATCGCATCCTTCTTCAGCTAGCGGCGTAGCTGCTGTTTGGGATGACGGTACAATTGACCCACACCCTAGATTTTAATTCAACAGTCAGGAAAGCGTGAAGTGCATTTAGTCTCCACTGTACAAGTCCCTGTGAATGAGCTGTTACTATAGCAACAACAACATGTTGGAATGGGCAAATAAATATGGACCTGTTGTTCATGTAAATTGTATAATGTTATATAATGTTAGTGTTATGGCTGATCAGCGTACATATAATACATACACATGTAACATGCATGGATAATATATACATCAGTCAGCGTTTTCAATGATGAACTTAATTATATTTGTTAAATTCACTCCTTCTTCTTTCGGCTGCTCCCATTCTCTTTGGGGTGGCCCCAGTGGATCAAGTCCACACCTCCATCTGGCACGTTTTACACCAGATTCCGTCCTGGCAAGCAGGCCTGCAGAAACACAATTGGGACAATTTTGCATATCCACTTCACCTAATGTGCATGTCTTTGGACTGTGGGAGGAAACCAGAATACCTGGAGGAAACCCACGCATGACACAGGGAGTCAGTGGATGCTGAGGCACATAGTGTGCAGAGATTGGCAACTTTCTGCAGAGTCAATCGGTACAGACCTTCAAACTTCATGTGGCCTTCAGATTAGCTCAAGAACAGTGTGTAGAGAGCTTCATGGAATGGGTTTCC
>JANCOA010284331.1:0-17969 GCA_024363135.1 Leptodoras oyakawai | reverse complement strand
TGGCCACCAGGCTGGTCCAATTTAGCCATGAAACCTCCCTCACTAAAATGACAGGTGTTTCAGTTTCATTGTCTAACACCTGTAGTTCTTATGTTTAAGGTTAATAAAAGAAAACAGGCAACAAAGTTTTGAAAGTCTAATAATGAAAATAAAGCGATAAAGGAGCATTAGTCATGCACAAGATCCTAAACTCTGTGTATGCAGAAAATACTTCATGGCTACAGTCCTACTGTAGCTCTTCTCTACTCCACTAGATGTCAGCCAATCCCATCAGTTAACTGACTGATTTTCTGGGTCACATGAAAGGAATACACCAGCCTCAGGGCCATGGGTCTTAGAAGTGATGCTTAAAACTCTAAAATAAAACACTACAATGTCCTTCCACAATCTGGTAGAAACTATAGAATTCTTAGAACTGATGCATGGAACTCAGAACTAGACTATAATGCCCTTGGACAGTCTGGTACAAACTGGAACTCATATTGTTAGCCTTACTAATCAGAATTGTATGCACCCCATTTTCTTGGGATGCCATGATACAGATTGAATTGGGACTACATGACCTGAAGTACACATAGTGAGTTTAACATCCCTCCAAGCAGACATAAAAATAACTTGTGTTATATAAGTAATTAGAAAGAGAGTAGGATAGAAATACAGAGATCAGGCATAACATTATGATCACCTGAAATTCAAATTCAATTTGATTTCTAAAGCATTTTTAACAATGGACATTGTCTCAAAGCAGCTTTACAAAGACATGAAATTAGGACATAGCTTACAGACTTTGTCCCTAACTGTTATCCCTAATGAGCCAGCTGGTGGTGATAGGGGCAAAGAAAAACTCGCATATATGATGAACTGGAAGAATCCTTGAGGGACTAAAAAGGGAAGCCATCTTTATTTGGGTGACACTGGATATTGCAGTAATAAATAATCTTGTCTATAACTGAGTGCTATATAGTAACAAATAAATACAATTTTAACCAGTAAACTGATGCATGGGGTGAGGGTGGGGGAGGGTGGACTAGAGAAGGGAGGGAAAGAGAGAGGTGGGGGAGAAAAAGAAATACTGATGATTAGGTATGCTCTTCCACCAGTATTTAGAAACATATTTTGTGCAGAATACAAGCAGGGACTACAAAAAGACTATTTAAGACAGCATAACTAAAAGGGAGAGCCAGAAGGATAACACAGACACGAGGGAGCCCTGGGACATAAAGCGGCCATCCACTCCACCATCAACAAACCTGAGTGAACGTAGGTGGGGCATCCAAACATCCCAGTTTACCAGGACACTCTATGCTTACCAACCCTCCAGGTCTGCGCCTTTACCTAAGAGAAAGTGACAAAAGGCTTGACTAAATAAATAAGTTTTCAGCCTAGACTTAAACACTGAGACTGTTTTGAGTCCTGAACACTAATTGGAAGGCTGTTCTATAACTGTGGGGCTTTGTAAGAGAAAGCTCTGCCCCCTGCTGTTGTCTTCAATATTGGAGGTACCAACAGAGAGCCTGAACCTTTTGACAAAGTAGGCCTGAATCATAACAGTAAAAGTTTGCTCAGGTACTGCGGTGCAAAACCATTTAGTGCCTTATATGTTAACAGTAGTATTTTATAATCAATGTGAAATTTGACTAGAAGCCAATGCAGTGTGCATAAGATGTGGTCATTTCTGGTTCTAGTAAGGGCTCTGGCTGCTGCATTCTGAACTAACTGGAGTTTGTTTATACACTTACTGGAAGATCCATACTGTAAGGCATTACAATAATCCAACCTAGAGCTGACAAAAGCATGATTTCTGAAAAGCAATATTTCAATATTTTAAATTACAATAAAATAAATGTCTTATTTTAGCAATATTTATAAGATGAAAGAAGGCTATCCTAGTAATATTATCTACATGTGCTTCAAAGACTGAAGTCAACAATCACACCAAGATCTTTTACAGCTGCACATGATGTAATTGAAAGGCCATCCAGAGTTACTATGTAATCGGAAAGCTTACATCTGGCGGCCTGTAGTCCTAGTCATGTAGTCCTCTCATCTGAATTCAGTAGAGGAAAGTTATTCAGCATCCAGTGTCTAATGTCCTTTACACATTCCTCAACTTTATTAACTTGGTGTCTCTCATCTATCTTTGCTGAGACATACAGCTGTGTGTCATCAGCACAACAGTGGAAGCTAATACCATGTTAACAAATGCTTTTACCCAGGATCTAGATCTTGGAGATAAACAGGAGGTTTGATATCGGCCTATAGGTATCTGACCCCTAGCTGACTGGGGTCAAGGTCAAGATTTTTATTCAGGGGTTTGATAACTGCTTGTTTAAAGTATTTAGGTACATAGCCAAAGCTAAGTAAAGAATTAATTATTTTTAGAAGAGGTTCAATTGTCTCTGTTTGAAGACCCTTGTAGGTAAAGGATCTAGTACACGGGTTGACAATTTTAGTGAAATTAGTTCAGTCTCTTGAAGGGGAATAAAACTTTCAAATAACTGATCTGATGTGGTTATACTGTCATCTACATAGTTTGTTATAAGCAGGGGATCACATAACAATTTTGGTCTAGTTCTCAAAAGAACACTGACTACTCTAATCTTTCTCTTCCTCTTTCAAACATAGTGGATGATGATGAGGGCTGACTTCTTTGTGTCTGATTGAGCCTACAATGTGCTGTGTATCCATAGATCAACAGAACACTGTTCTTCATTTGTCCTGCCACCTATCCAGAGGTTGACTGGATTTCTGATCAGGGCTGTGCATGTTATCTATAATTTGCAGTATGTTCTTGTGCTCTTTACTCTTCTCATGCTTTTCAAAAGCCATGTGGTTGAAATATTTTGTTCAGATATAAAAGGTGCACCACTTATGTGCAACCCTGGTTTGAAAATTTTCTCCTTTTCTCTACACTCATTGTCCATTTTCTCAGTTCCACTTATCATATAGATGTATATTTGTATTTCTACAGTTACAGACTAGTCCATCTGTTTCTCTACACAATTTGTTAGCCCCTTTTACTCTGTTCTCTAATGGTCAGGACCTCCACAGGACCAGCACAGATCAGGTACTATTTGGCTGGTGGATCATTCTCAGCTCTCTAATGACACTGATGTGGCAGTGGTGTGTTTGTATGTTGTACTGGTATGAGTGGATCAGACACAAGTGTGAAGTCATTGAGACACCTGACTGCTTGGTTTTTGGGCACAGAAACAATAGTGTTAGATTTGTGGCATGCAGGAAACACAGCCTGTTGTAGTGTGAGTGAACACCCCTGCTAGTTGGTCAGCAAATGAGGTGTGTTAGGTCATGCTTTGTGTGCTTTGGTTTTCCTTAGAGTAGATCTCGCCTGGCACCGTAAGATGAGTACAGGCTCTACTTCGGTTGGTGGTGTTGTTTGTGCTCTAACTGTGCTGGTATGGTTGTCACAAAAAAAACTGGAAGCATGTTGTTATGGCTTATCAGTGAGGTGTTACTCTTGTAGTCTATTATGGCTTTAATGTTTCTCCACATGCTGCAGGGATTGTTGTTTTCAAAATGGCCCTTGATGCATAGCTGATATCTGTGCTTGGTATTCTTTAATACCCTTTTTCAGATCTCTGCATGTATTACTGTAATCCAGGATGTCCCCTGATCTGTAGGCAGCATCCTGTGCCCTGAGCAGTACCCATACATTTCTGACAAGCCATTGTTTTTGATTTGGGAACATGATGGTCTTGGTGGTTAACACAGTGTCAGTGCAGAAGGCTATGTAATACATAATGAATGAGCTGTATTCAAAGTCTGTACTCTGTGCATACAACTCCCAATCTAAGTTTTCAAAACAGTCCTGCAGCAGTAAAATGCAGTAAGTGTCTCCACAGCAAACCTCCCATCAATGCAGTTATGACATTCTGGTGCTGTTCTTTACAGGGCAAATTCCACCACCCATCTGTACCCCCTGGCACTGGACATCAGGTTGAGTGCATGTGTCAGTAGGTTGTTGTCAGCATAGAACATGAATGATGAAGCATGGAACAAATAGTCACTGAAGCACTTGCGAATAACTAAGCGCTAAAAACTCCTGTAAGTGGAGACTAGGTAGTTCTTCTCTGTCTGATTAAGGGTGCAGGAGCCATATGCCATTGCTCTCATCGGTCCTTCTTGCTGCTGGTAATGCACAGCACCCAGTTCTTCCTAAGATGCATTACAGTGTAACAAGTGCGTGTGTGAAGTCAGGATAGCCAATGACTGACAGGCTTCATGAAGATGTCTATCAGATGATTATTGTGGTCATGGTTCATCCCCCTGTATTGTGTGTGTATTGTGAGTGTGTGATGGTATGAGCCCTTCCATTATCTTAGGTTTCCAGAGGCTCCTGATGACAGAACGCCAATGACAGAACTCCTACAGCTGCTGGACAACCCACAAGAAGTTAGAAATATAGGAATGGTGGTAATGCAGGAAACAACTGATGCAGGTCACTGGTGGTGGTGAGTGTTCTTTTTTATGAGGCCATTACTGGAGCAATGTACCCTTCCCTTGTCACCAACTTCCCAAGGAACCTCACTCTTCTCTGTAAAAGCTCACATTTTATTGGTGTAAGCTTTACTCTTTGTACTGCTGGAGTATCACATTTGTGGTGGTCATCAAAACTGCTGCTGTTTACTAAGTTGTCTAAGAATGACAAGAAAATGGTGGCTTCAGTCCAGCTAGACAGTGTTCCATGCTCCTTTGGAATTCTGCTGGGGCAGAGCTCAGGCCACATGGTATGCACATCAAATGGTAGAGGCCCCAAGGAGTTATGAATACTGTCAGTGGCTAGCTTTATTCATTAAGGAATCCTTGGTGGTGGGCCTTATCCTGGTCCTACACAGAGAACCATGATCTTTCACCCAGTGCATCCAGCATATTCTGTACTTTGGGGTTGAGGTGGTGGTTGGAAAGTGACTTACAGTTCTATTTTGTGCAGTCGCTGCATGGCAGTAAGCAGACATTCTTCTTTTGTATGCAGATGAATGGTGAGGAATATGGTGACTGGAATGCTGTGATTCACCATCTTTTTAACAAATCTTCTAAATGTCTGTTCACCTTATTCTGGAGGGGTTTTGTGACATACATTTAGGTGTAATGCAGGGTTATGTGCATCTTAAGAGACAGAATGCAACCAGTGTTATTCTCATTAACACAAGCTACAAAAATTTTCGCAAGGCACCTTGGCCAATCTGTAGCCCACTCCCTTGTTGTGAAGGCAATTAGTGCCCAATGTCTTGGTAATGACTGTCAGCACATTTGAAGAACCGACCTCCACATTTATGGAAAGCTAGTTCAAGTCTAGGCAAAAGCAAATGGTTTATTATTGGTAGCAAGTATGGTTTAGTAGCTTCTCATTGGCAAGAGTGTAGTATGAGGAAGATTGCACTTGCCAAATGTCATTTACTATACTGGACTGAGCCCTAGTGTCCCACAATGCTTCAAATGGATGCTTTTCTATATAACAGTTAACCATGCTTTGTTTACATATTAGTTTGATCAGTTGTGATTAGTCCTGTGGTGATATGTATATAATACTGTACAATTTAGAAGGAGCTTTTTAGCCAATTGAGTAAATGGGCTAAGTAAGTGTTGCTCTCTTGTCTGTCTTGTCTGTCTACATTTACAAATGTAAATGTAAATGTCTTATCACTGATGAATTGTTGTGGTGTTGGGTGGAACACTTCCTGAGGCACTATTGAGTGTCCCACCTCAGTAGTCCCTGTCCATTTCCTGAGAAATGGCCCTCCCAGCAACAGCTAAAGCAGTTCTGACAGCTTTCCCCTTCCTGATCATCTTGACATTTGTTGCAGCTCCTGTCATGGCACCTCTGTCTTGATTGGCTAGCACTGGCTTCCATTCTTGCAAGTTCTTGGCTCTTCCATTATCTTGGCTCTTCCATGATGTGCATTTAGTAGTGCTGTCAGATATAATGGAACATTTTATGTTTAACAATGTTTCTTCCTTATATTAATGCTATTAAAGTTTAATACTGATTGTTCTGTCTTTATAATGTGGTGTGGCTTATCAAAGTTTGCCCTTCACCTTTACTTTGGGGGTGATTTTGCACTGCTCAAATGGGCAGTTTCACTCCCTCAGTCTTGCATGTGTTTTACTTCCTCAGTGTAGAATGTACGGTAAACGTAAATTGTAATGCTGTTGTGTCTGTGTTTTTTGGAACAGAATTTGTCAACCATGACATGTTTGAGGATGGTGTGAACTCTAGGCGATACAGTATCTTGGAGACTGTTAATTCATCTGCAATGCTTATTTACGAGCCTGCTTTGCAGGACTGGGGTTTGCCCATTGCCTCAACACTGGGGTATGACCATCATTTGTTTTTCTGAAGTAAGTGTAATGAATTTCTTTATTATTTGTACATTGTGAAGTCACACAAATAACAAAATTTAGACTTGGATTTGTTGATGATCTGTGAACATCAAGTTTCAGTACAACACTTGGAGTGTTCAGAGAGATACTGATTTGGTTTAGCAGTATTTAGGAAAAACTGCTGTGTGCTGAGTTGACAAACCCATGTAAAAGAGATCCCCCGGGGGATCAAGTCATAGGGTAAAAAGAGTACAGTGATATAGAAATAAACAGTCATACTGTTTTTGTGTTTATGTCCTTAGCTGATTCACAACACACAATACTAAATTTAGAACTCAGACACAGAATATGATTATGAGAGCAACAGCAAAACAGAAAATACATTTCTCTTAAGTGATGACATGAACAAAATGTGGGTTTCAGATTCATTAATGTTATAGAATCAGTGACACAATTTGAATTTTGAGCAAAACAGTGTGGTTTCCATGAAAAGGGACGTTTGATGAGAGACAGTTAGAAATTCTAAAAGAAAAATTACTTGAAAAGGAAAAGAGAAAGAAAATAAAAGAAAATGTAAGATGCTTAAAACTCTAAAATAAAACACTACAATGTCCTTCCACAATCTGGTAGAAACTATAGAATTCTTAGAACTGATGCATGGAACTCAGAACTAGACTATAATGCCCTTGGACAGTCTGGTACAAACTGGAACTCATATTGTTAGCCTTACTAATCAGAATTGTATGCACCCCATTTTCTTGGGATGCCATGATACAGATTGAATTGGGACTACATGACCTGAAGTACACATAGTGAGTTTAACATCCCTCCAAGCAGACATAAAAATAACTTGTGTTATATAAGTAATTAGAAAGAGAGTAGGATAGAAATACAGAGATCAGGCATAACATTATGATCACCTGAAATTCAAATTCAATTTGATTTCTAAAGCATTTTTAACAATGGACATTGTCTCAAAGCAGCTTTACAAAGACATGAAATTAGGACATAGCTTACAGACTTTGTCCCTAACTGTTATCCCTAATGAGCCAGCTGGTGGTGATAGGGGCAAAGAAAAACTCGCATATATGATGAACTGGAAGAATCCTTGAGGGACTAAAAAGGGAAGCCATCTTTATTTGGGTGACACTGGATATTGCAGTAATAAATAATCTTGTCTATAACTGAGTGCTATATAGTAACAAATAAATACAATTTTAACCAGTAAACTGATGCATGGGGTGAGGGTGGGGGAGGGTGGACTAGAGAAGGGAGGGAAAGAGAGAGGTGGGGGAGAAAAAGAAATACTGATGATTAGGTATGCTCTTCCACCAGTATTTAGAAACATATTTTGTGCAGAATACAAGCAGGGACTACAAAAAGACTATTTAAGACAGCATAACTAAAAGGGAGAGCCAGAAGGATAACACAGACACGAGGGAGCCCTGGGACATAAAGCGGCCATCCACTCCACCATCAACAAACCTGAGTGAACGTAGGTGGGGCATCCAAACATCCCAGTTTACCAGGACACTCTATGCTTACCAACCCTCCAGGTCTGCGCCTTTACCTAAGAGAAAGTGACAAAAGGCTTGACTAAATAAATAAGTTTTCAGCCTAGACTTAAACACTGAGACTGTTTTGAGTCCTGAACACTAATTGGAAGGCTGTTCTATAACTGTGGGGCTTTGTAAGAGAAAGCTCTGCCCCCTGCTGTTGTCTTCAATATTGGAGGTACCAACAGAGAGCCTGAACCTTTTGACAAAGTAGGCCTGAATCATAACAGTAAAAGTTTGCTCAGGTACTGCGGTGCAAAACCATTTAGTGCCTTATATGTTAACAGTAGTATTTTATAATCAATGTGAAATTTGACTAGAAGCCAATGCAGTGTGCATAAGATGTGGTCATTTCTGGTTCTAGTAAGGGCTCTGGCTGCTGCATTCTGAACTAACTGGAGTTTGTTTATACACTTACTGGAAGATCCATACTGTAAGGCATTACAATAATCCAACCTAGAGCTGACAAAAGCATGATTTCTGAAAAGCAATATTTCAATATTTTAAATTACAATAAAATAAATGTCTTATTTTAGCAATATTTATAAGATGAAAGAAGGCTATCCTAGTAATATTATCTACATGTGCTTCAAAGACTGAAGTCAACAATCACACCAAGATCTTTTACAGCTGCACATGATGTAATTGAAAGGCCATCCAGAGTTACTATGTAATCGGAAAGCTTACATCTGGCGGCCTGTAGTCCTAGTCATGTAGTCCTCTCATCTGAATTCAGTAGAGGAAAGTTATTCAGCATCCAGTGTCTAATGTCCTTTACACATTCCTCAACTTTATTAACTTGGTGTCTCTCATCTATCTTTGCTGAGACATACAGCTGTGTGTCATCAGCACAACAGTGGAAGCTAATACCATGTTAACAAATGCTTTTACCCAGGATCTAGATCTTGGAGATAAACAGGAGGTTTGATATCGGCCTATAGGTATCTGACCCCTAGCTGACTGGGGTCAAGGTCAAGATTTTTATTCAGGGGTTTGATAACTGCTTGTTTAAAGTATTTAGGTACATAGCCAAAGCTAAGTAAAGAATTAATTATTTTTAGAAGAGGTTCAATTGTCTCTGTTTGAAGACCCTTGTAGGTAAAGGATCTAGTACACGGGTTGACAATTTTAGTGAAATTAGTTCAGTCTCTTGAAGGGGAATAAAACTTTCAAATAACTGATCTGATGTGGTTATACTGTCATCTACATAGTTTGTTATAAGCAGGGGATCACATAACAATTTTGGTCTAGTTCTCAAAAGAACACTGACTACTCTAATCTTTCTCTTCCTCTTTCAAACATAGTGGATGATGATGAGGGCTGACTTCTTTGTGTCTGATTGAGCCTACAATGTGCTGTGTATCCATAGATCAACAGAACACTGTTCTTCATTTGTCCTGCCACCTATCCAGAGGTTGACTGGATTTCTGATCAGGGCTGTGCATGTTATCTATAATTTGCAGTATGTTCTTGTGCTCTTTACTCTTCTCATGCTTTTCAAAAGCCATGTGGTTGAAATATTTTGTTCAGATATAAAAGGTGCACCACTTATGTGCAACCCTGGTTTGAAAATTTTCTCCTTTTCTCTACACTCATTGTCCATTTTCTCAGTTCCACTTATCATATAGATGTATATTTGTATTTCTACAGTTACAGACTAGTCCATCTGTTTCTCTACACAATTTGTTAGCCCCTTTTACTCTGTTCTCTAATGGTCAGGACCTCCACAGGACCAGCACAGATCAGGTACTATTTGGCTGGTGGATCATTCTCAGCTCTCTAATGACACTGATGTGGCAGTGGTGTGTTTGTATGTTGTACTGGTATGAGTGGATCAGACACAAGTGTGAAGTCATTGAGACACCTGACTGCTTGGTTTTTGGGCACAGAAACAATAGTGTTAGATTTGTGGCATGCAGGAAACACAGCCTGTTGTAGTGTGAGTGAACACCCCTGCTAGTTGGTCAGCAAATGAGGTGTGTTAGGTCATGCTTTGTGTGCTTTGGTTTTCCTTAGAGTAGATCTCGCCTGGCACCGTAAGATGAGTACAGGCTCTACTTCGGTTGGTGGTGTTGTTTGTGCTCTAACTGTGCTGGTATGGTTGTCACAAAAAAAACTGGAAGCATGTTGTTATGGCTTATCAGTGAGGTGTTACTCTTGTAGTCTATTATGGCTTTAATGTTTCTCCACATGCTGCAGGGATTGTTGTTTTCAAAATGGCCCTTGATGCATAGCTGATATCTGTGCTTGGTATTCTTTAATACCCTTTTTCAGATCTCTGCATGTATTACTGTAATCCAGGATGTCCCCTGATCTGTAGGCAGCATCCTGTGCCCTGAGCAGTACCCATACATTTCTGACAAGCCATTGTTTTTGATTTGGGAACATGATGGTCTTGGTGGTTAACACAGTGTCAGTGCAGAAGGCTATGTAATACATAATGAATGAGCTGTATTCAAAGTCTGTACTCTGTGCATACAACTCCCAATCTAAGTTTTCAAAACAGTCCTGCAGCAGTAAAATGCAGTAAGTGTCTCCACAGCAAACCTCCCATCAATGCAGTTATGACATTCTGGTGCTGTTCTTTACAGGGCAAATTCCACCACCCATCTGTACCCCCTGGCACTGGACATCAGGTTGAGTGCATGTGTCAGTAGGTTGTTGTCAGCATAGAACATGAATGATGAAGCATGGAACAAATAGTCACTGAAGCACTTGCGAATAACTAAGCGCTAAAAACTCCTGTAAGTGGAGACTAGGTAGTTCTTCTCTGTCTGATTAAGGGTGCAGGAGCCATATGCCATTGCTCTCATCGGTCCTTCTTGCTGCTGGTAATGCACAGCACCCAGTTCTTCCTAAGATGCATTACAGTGTAACAAGTGCGTGTGTGAAGTCAGGATAGCCAATGACTGACAGGCTTCATGAAGATGTCTATCAGATGATTATTGTGGTCATGGTTCATCCCCCTGTATTGTGTGTGTATTGTGAGTGTGTGATGGTATGAGCCCTTCCATTATCTTAGGTTTCCAGAGGCTCCTGATGACAGAACGCCAATGACAGAACTCCTACAGCTGCTGGACAACCCACAAGAAGTTAGAAATATAGGAATGGTGGTAATGCAGGAAACAACTGATGCAGGTCACTGGTGGTGGTGAGTGTTCTTTTTTATGAGGCCATTACTGGAGCAATGTACCCTTCCCTTGTCACCAACTTCCCAAGGAACCTCACTCTTCTCTGTAAAAGCTCACATTTTATTGGTGTAAGCTTTACTCTTTGTACTGCTGGAGTATCACATTTGTGGTGGTCATCAAAACTGCTGCTGTTTACTAAGTTGTCTAAGAATGACAAGAAAATGGTGGCTTCAGTCCAGCTAGACAGTGTTCCATGCTCCTTTGGAATTCTGCTGGGGCAGAGCTCAGGCCACATGGTATGCACATCAAATGGTAGAGGCCCCAAGGAGTTATGAATACTGTCAGTGGCTAGCTTTATTCATTAAGGAATCCTTGGTGGTGGGCCTTATCCTGGTCCTACACAGAGAACCATGATCTTTCACCCAGTGCATCCAGCATATTCTGTACTTTGGGGTTGAGGTGGTGGTTGGAAAGTGACTTACAGTTCTATTTTGTGCAGTCGCTGCATGGCAGTAAGCAGACATTCTTCTTTTGTATGCAGATGAATGGTGAGGAATATGGTGACTGGAATGCTGTGATTCACCATCTTTTTAACAAATCTTCTAAATGTCTGTTCACCTTATTCTGGAGGGGTTTTGTGACATACATTTAGGTGTAATGCAGGGTTATGTGCATCTTAAGAGACAGAATGCAACCAGTGTTATTCTCATTAACACAAGCTACAAAAATTTTCGCAAGGCACCTTGGCCAATCTGTAGCCCACTCCCTTGTTGTGAAGGCAATTAGTGCCCAATGTCTTGGTAATGACTGTCAGCACATTTGAAGAACCGACCTCCACATTTATGGAAAGCTAGTTCAAGTCTAGGCAAAAGCAAATGGTTTATTATTGGTAGCAAGTATGGTTTAGTAGCTTCTCATTGGCAAGAGTGTAGTATGAGGAAGATTGCACTTGCCAAATGTCATTTACTATACTGGACTGAGCCCTAGTGTCCCACAATGCTTCAAATGGATGCTTTTCTATATAACAGTTAACCATGCTTTGTTTACATATTAGTTTGATCAGTTGTGATTAGTCCTGTGGTGATATGTATATAATACTGTACAATTTAGAAGGAGCTTTTTAGCCAATTGAGTAAATGGGCTAAGTAAGTGTTGCTCTCTTGTCTGTCTTGTCTGTCTACATTTACAAATGTAAATGTAAATGTCTTATCACTGATGAATTGTTGTGGTGTTGGGTGGAACACTTCCTGAGGCACTATTGAGTGTCCCACCTCAGTAGTCCCTGTCCATTTCCTGAGAAATGGCCCTCCCAGCAACAGCTAAAGCAGTTCTGACAGCTTTCCCCTTCCTGATCATCTTGACATTTGTTGCAGCTCCTGTCATGGCACCTCTGTCTTGATTGGCTAGCACTGGCTTCCATTCTTGCAAGTTCTTGGCTCTTCCATTATCTTGGCTCTTCCATGATGTGCATTTAGTAGTGCTGTCAGATATAATGGAACATTTTATGTTTAACAATGTTTCTTCCTTATATTAATGCTATTAAAGTTTAATACTGATTGTTCTGTCTTTATAATGTGGTGTGGCTTATCAAAGTTTGCCCTTCACCTTTACTTTGGGGGTGATTTTGCACTGCTCAAATGGGCAGTTTCACTCCCTCAGTCTTGCATGTGTTTTACTTCCTCAGTGTAGAATGTACGGTAAACGTAAATTGTAATGCTGTTGTGTCTGTGTTTTTTGGAACAGAATTTGTCAACCATGACATGTTTGAGGATGGTGTGAACTCTAGGCGATACAGTATCTTGGAGACTGTTAATTCATCTGCAATGCTTATTTACGAGCCTGCTTTGCAGGACTGGGGTTTGCCCATTGCCTCAACACTGGGGTATGACCATCATTTGTTTTTCTGAAGTAAGTGTAATGAATTTCTTTATTATTTGTACATTGTGAAGTCACACAAATAACAAAATTTAGACTTGGATTTGTTGATGATCTGTGAACATCAAGTTTCAGTACAACACTTGGAGTGTTCAGAGAGATACTGATTTGGTTTAGCAGTATTTAGGAAAAACTGCTGTGTGCTGAGTTGACAAACCCATGTAAAAGAGATCCCCCGGGGGATCAAGTCATAGGGTAAAAAGAGTACAGTGATATAGAAATAAACAGTCATACTGTTTTTGTGTTTATGTCCTTAGCTGATTCACAACACACAATACTAAATTTAGAACTCAGACACAGAATATGATTATGAGAGCAACAGCAAAACAGAAAATACATTTCTCTTAAGTGATGACATGAACAAAATGTGGGTTTCAGATTCATTAATGTTATAGAATCAGTGACACAATTTGAATTTTGAGCAAAACAGTGTGGTTTCCATGAAAAGGGACGTTTGATGAGAGACAGTTAGAAATTCTAAAAGAAAAATTACTTGAAAAGGAAAAGAGAAAGAAAATAAAAGAAAATGTAAATTGTATTGGTTAAGGTTGGAAATGTGGGTTGAAGACACTAAAATGTGCACAAAAAAATCAGAAATTAAATGTAACACTGAAAATAAAAATGTCCGGTGTGTTAAGTCTTTTCCAGACTAAGACCTGGGTGGATGTTCCAGGTGGACTGAAACCTGAAATAGCCCAAGGGGTGGAATGAACATGCATCTTGTGGGACACTGATAAACTCAATGTAATCTTACAACAAGCTGTGCATTCTGAGAGACCAAGACCAAAATTTGAAGGCAAGAGACAGAGCTGATGATGCACACAAAGCTCAACTCACTCTATTACAAATGATTTTGACCCCAGCAGAAAGAGGATGGGGTTGAGAGAGAGGAAGAGGGCAGGGCAGAAGACAAGGTAGAGGCCACTGGAGGTCGATGGACTCGAACAAGTGTTTCATTTTCAAATAGGAGGCCCACTGCGACAAGGACTGTCAATGCAAACATGAGGATGTAGGAGGAGACTGAGAGGTTGAGGACAGGACTGGAGACAAGTCAAAAGGTTCTGGTGAGTCACATTTTTCTATGCTTTTCAATGAAAACATGCTTGAGCTAACACTTAAACTTGATACATTGTAAATGATACATTTACTATGTTAAAAAAAACAGACATTAAAACATGTAGAACAAAAGTTCACTGCTCAAAAAATAAAGGGAACACTAAAATAACACATCCTTTAGTGGTGCAGTAGAGGATATTGTGTGTAGTTGCTGACTGGATCATAAACGGCCGCAGCAACTTTAGTAGTGTAGTAGAGGATATTGTGTGGAGTTGCTGACTGGATCATAAACGGCCGCAGCAACTTTAAGTGGTGTAGTATGTGTGGTGTAGTGCTGATTTGATTGCCAACAACAGTAACTTAGCTGGGAATTGGGTGGGCCCTATGTTTAACTCTAGGTGTTAGGTGCAGGGTTTATTCCTTGTATTATGCTACTATCTAGATCTCAATGAATAAAATATTCCAGTTGGAAATCTTTATTTATTACATAGTGGAATGTGTTGAGAACAAAATAACATAAAAATTATCAATGTATATCAAAATTATTATCCCATGGAAGTCTGGATTTGGAATATTTAAAATCAAAATGGAAATCAAATGCCAGGCTGATCCAACTTAAATGGAAATTCCTCAAGACAAGTTAAAATGAGGCTCAGTAGTGTGTGTGGCCTCCACGTGCCTGTATGACCTCCCTACAATGCCTGGGCATGCTCCTGATGAAGCAGTAGATCTTCTCCTGAGAAATCTCCTCCCAGACCTGGATTAAAGCATCAGTCAACTCCTGGACAGTCTGTGGTGCAATGTGGTGTTGGTGGATGGAACGAGACATGATGTCCCAGATGTGCTTGATTGGATTCAGGTCTGGGGAACTGGCAGGCCAGTCCATAGCATCAATGCCTTCATCATGCAGCCACATGAGGCCTAGCATTGTCATGCATCAGAAGGAACCCAAGGCCGACTGCAACAGCATATGTCTCACAATGCATCTGAGGATCTCATCCTGGTACCTAATGGCAGTCAGGGTACTTCTGGCTAGCACATGGAGGTCTGTGCGGCCTTCCAAAGAAATGCCTCCCCACACCATTACTGACCCACTGCCAAACCGGTCATGCTGGAGGATGTTGCAGGCAGCAGAATGTTCTCCACAGAGTCTCCAGACTCTGTCACGTCTGTCACATGTACTCAGTGTGAACCTGCTCTCATCCGTGAAGAGCACAGTGTGCCAATGACGAATCTGACAATCTTGGTGTTCTCAGGGAAATGCCAATCACCCTGCACGGAGTTGGGCTGTAAGCACAAGCCCCACTTTTGATGTCGGGCCCTCATACCACCCTCATGGAGTCTGTTTCCGACAGTTTGAGCAGAAACATGGATATTAGTGGCCTGCTGGAGGTCATTTTGCAGGGCTCTTGCACTGGTCCTCCTCTTCCTCCTTGCTCTTCCTGTTCCTCCTTGCACCTCCTCGGTAGTGGTCCTGCTTATACTAAATATCCGGAACCATATTTTGCCAAAATGCCAATGGTGTCTGTGGAATTGAAATGCAATTTTGGTTGATTTAGGAGCAAGTTATTAAGACTTTAATTGAATTGACTTGAGTGAATTTGAGGTGATTCCAAAAGAGAGTGGAAGTTTTATGCATTCAGTTGGGGCATCCAGGATCATGATTTGGAACAGTATTTGGTTCCTCTTGTGATGTAAATGAAAGGCTGTGAACCTTTCAAATTTTAATGCCAACTCTATGCCCAGAACTGAAACTGAAACTCATGAAACTTGCTCACTTGCTTACTAACCCCCAGCAAAACAACATAGAGTATATGAAACATGAGGGAGGGCCTAATGAATAGTTTGAGACAGAGTAGTTTGAGAAGCTAGAGGAACCAGCATTTTGTTAAAGTCAATATTTTGGGATAATCACAGAAGTGCTGTAGAGTTTGATTTGTCTGGAACAAGTAAAAGATAAAGAAAACAAAAAACCTTTGTGCCTCATGTGTCACTGTCTAAAATGTGTATTGATAAATGGGAAGATTTGAGTAGTTGGATGTCAAGGTTAATAGCTTGTTTTGATTGGCAGGAAACCTCTGACCCCTCAATGTTTGTGAATGATGAGATGTCTGCTTTTTGCATGGATCTGAATTGGATTTCTCAGGTTGACGGAAGAGTTGAAGTGTCTTGTGAAGTCAGATGTGGGCCTAATAAAAAATGTCAACCTGTTCATATTAACTCTGTTTCAGATTTTAGGCCATATACAGCACAATATCCCCTGAAATCCAAGGCCATCTAAAAGTAGTAAATGATGCTGTGATTTGCTGCATCAGGCTGTGTGTGGTTTTCAGTCATACACCTTGCAAATGCATTTTTTTAGTGTACCAGTTCACAAAGACAACCAATTTTGGTTTACGATCACATTTAATAGTAAATCATACATGTGGTACTATGAATCTCTTACAATCTATAATGAGTCTCTGTGGGTCAGCCTTGAAGCTTTGAGCCTGATGCCCAGTTTAGTTTTTATACGTTGTCAGTTGCCTAATAGCTGCGCCCACCAAAGAACAACGCAAAAAAGATACCTTGGCACTATTGTGTGACTTAGCCCAGGAAGGGAATAAGGCAAGTCTTATCTAAACTGCAGTTTGACCAGCAGGATCTTTCTAGGTTATCATATCTCTTAGGAAGGCATAAGGTTAGAAAGCAGCAGGATAGAAGCTATTAAAAAAATAGCAAAGCCAATAGACAAGAAACAGCTCATGTCATTTTTGGATATGTGTTTATATTTCAGAATTTTTTTTCCTGATTATGCAGTTATTGAGGCTCCCTTAGGCGTTATTGCCCATGGGACTTGGTTGGAATCTTGAAACAGACAAGGCCTTTGAAACCTCAAAAAGGGCTCTGATGACAATTGGAATTCCTTACTCAAACCGCCCCTTTGTGCAAACAGTAGATGAAAAAGGGGGTTGCATAACCTCAGTTAGCATAGGCCAGTAGCCTATTTTTCTGGTAAACTGGATCCTGTAGCAGCAGGTCTTTCTATGTGCGTGCTGTGGATGCAGCCAAAAAAGCAGTGAATGCATCAAGAGATTTAGTGGGTTACTGTAATCTGTGCCTGTTGGTACAACATACTGTGTCTTAATTAATACTAGAACAGAAAATTGCTCATGTGACAGAAGCCAGATGGTTAAAATACAATACTGTATTGCTTGAAATGCCTAATGTCACACTGAAAAGCAGCACTGTACTTAACCCAGCTATTACTCTTTCAACAGGGTCTGACAGCGAATCACATGATTGTCTTAGTGTTGTTTGCTCTCTTAGGCAGGATCAGAAGGAACCTCTGTTGAAAATCCAGACATGGAATTGTTTGTGGATGGATCTGAGTACAGGAGCACAGACACAGGTAGAAATTGCGTGGGTTATACTGTAACACAAACACAAAACTGATGTCACAACCAGTGCCTTTATACTTATCTGCCCAAGTAGCAGAATTAGTAGCACTAACCGAAGCATGTAAACTGGCTGCAGGCCAAACAGTTAATATCTTTACTGACAGTAGATATGAATTTGTAGTTCATGGTTTTGGGACACTGTGGAAACATAGGGGGTTACTTACCTCATCAGGCAAACCCAATATGCACCACAATCTGATAGCTGAACTCCTGAATGCAATCTTACTCCAAAAGCAATTGCTGTACAGGTCCTTCTAAAAAAACTGCATATTGTGATAAAGTTCATTTTAGATTTATTGCACACCAACTGAAATATTTCAGGTCTTTTATTGTTTTAATACTGATGCTTTTGGCATTCAGCTCATGAAAACCCAAAATTCCCCAAAAGACTCTCACAAAATTAGCATATCACGAAAAGGTTCTCTAAACGACCTATTAACCTAATCATCTGAATCAACAAATTAACTCTAAACACCTGCAAAAGATTCCTGAGGCTTTTAAAAACTCCC
>JANCOA010282270.1:0-10146 GCA_024363135.1 Leptodoras oyakawai | reverse complement strand
TTCTACAACCACCATTTAACTACATTACAGACATGATTATTGATTCTATATTTTGATTCTTGACATTGATTAAATTTTAGATAAAATGAAATGATGCCTGTTATGTTAGGCCATTTGTGCTACTTTTAGTGAGAGTATCATAAATAGATGCATTGTAAATATTTAGGCCGATTACTCACTGTGCACACTTCTGTTTTTTTTCTTTTTATTCCAAATAAACGCCTTCTAATGTCTTAAAATTGCTAAAAAAATATGTTGGCCCACCCCAGTCAAATAACGAATATCAGTATATAGACTTGTATTAAATGTTTGTTACATATGAGTTAGAACTGCCATTCACACAATTATATTACATTTGATTATTTGTAACAGCCAGATGTGAAGGGTTTTATTTTTTATACAATAGCAACAATTTCAATTAATTCTTAATGAAAGAATACCATCATCATTTGTATTTGTTTATACTTTAATGTTGTAGAACGTGATCATAGCAATTTAACTACTGTAATCATTTACTTTATAGCAGCTATAGACAGTCATCCCCTCACCAGGCTCTTCAAAAACACAGCTTGTCATGTTAAAGAAACTGCCAAGCACATATTCGATCATAAGACTTTCCTCTGATTAAAATATTGCTAGATAAAGATCTTTGCTCAGAAAGCTTTACCAGTTCAACAATTACTTGATTTTAATCCATTTATATGGAACGCAAACCTTGTATCTGGCACTAGTGTTCAACACCTGACTTATCAAAAAATCAAGCATTGAACGCTGAGGTGTAAGATTTTTAAGGCATTGTTTGGAGCACCATTTGGAAAAGGACCATTCTCTTCTCTGATAATCTGTATTGTACATCAGAACATGACATGCTTTCAAATTTGAAAAATGCATGTAAAGACAGTATTTTTCCCCCCACTATTGCCTAATTCCTATACTTCTCAACAGAGATGCAGTTCTTATTTTCCTCATATGTGGGTGCTGTGCTGTTAAAGTGTGAGAGGAAACCTGATCACATGTTTTACTACATCAGACACTTTAGGGCAACATGAGCTCAGTTTAAAGCAAACATTCAGACTTTCAACATGATCCAAGCTGCCAGTATTATATGGGTTTTAATAATGTGCCACAAAGGTAGACTTTTATTTAAATCAATGTTTTTTGAGCACTGTTATATTAATTTCATTTATTAATCAATATTTTCTCTCATTGCAGGGTTTTCTCAGAGTAATCGTGTCATCCAGAATCCTCCTGATCTCTTTGGCAACCATAAAGAATCTGTTCAAATCCAGTGTGAACACAGCGTAACAAATTATAATCAAATCAACTGGTACAGACAAAGTCAAGACCGGGGACTGACCTTCCTTGGATATCAATATAGTAAATCACCACCACGAATTGAAAATGATTTTAAGCTTAAAGTGGACATGGCTGGGGATGGAAACGAAAATGGCTCTTTGACCGTCAAAAATCTTTTATCCAATGACAGTACGTTGTACTTCTGTGCTGCGTATTACACAGTGCTGCATGTCTGCTTAATTCAGTACAAAAACCTCTGTGTAAATCTACTCGACACCTCATTAACACCTGCTCCTGTGGCCTGGAATTGGCACACTGCCATTTCTTTTTTTGTTATATTACTGAGAAGCCACACTGAAAAATGTCAAGGTCTCATGGGTATCTAAATTATGAGTGCCTCTAATAATTTCAAGCATACCTTTTAATAATGAAGTAACACTTGTAACTATAATATATATAATATACTGTATATAATTCATCACCTTTTCTTTTGTCCAAGGAACTTGCAGGTCAAGCAGAGACCAGTCTAACTACAAAACAGCAGTTGAGTGTTAAGGGTTTTTGTTTTAAGACAAAATGGTGGCTTTCTGTCTGTAAAAGGTTTTGAGTTTATAATTTTACAGTAACAACTGTAGATCCAAAACTGGTTAGCTACGATCCTACTGGATCACTTACATAATGGTATTCAAGCCAGGAAAAAAATCTAAAGTTTTCAAACAAGGAAACATCATTTCCATGAAACAGCTTTTAATCAGGTGACAGTGAATATGTCAGTGGCTAAGATTACCAGCAAGTTAAATCTAGGACAAATATACAATTAAAGGACAAATATACAATTAAAGTAGTTCAGTAGTTCAGTTCAGTTGAGGTTTTACTCAACTGAACTGAACTACCTTAATTGTATATTTGTGAAGTGATCACAATGTGTGGATATTCATGTGTTCTTTAGGTGGTGCTGTCGGTTCACTCATGTATTTAGTTCTACATTGAGCTTACAAGTTTTGAGATCAGTGTTATACATGACGACAATCAGAATGGGTGTGTTTCTGTGCTGTCAAGTTATTTGTTTTACTATTTTATGATCGTTTCCTTTTTTCTGCATTTTAGAATCTTATGTACTGATGTTATTTACTTATTTTATTAAAAACATGCAACCCAAATAATTTAAATTTTTCAAAGACAGTAAATGCAAATCCTCCACCATACATGTGAAGTTGTGTGATGGTCCAATATGGCCAGTGAATATCTGATAAGTTTATTTCTCTAACTGAAAGTTTATGGAGTTTGTGACTTTTGAAACACTTCACAGTAGTGGGTGTGGTCTTTGATTTCATTTACTTAGTGACATCACATCCTGTATCACTGCAGCTAGTGTGATACTAGATCCTGTGTCAAACAGAAAGAACTGGTTGATCATAGATTACCAGAATATCTCCCTTAATATGATCCGATTTTCCTATAAATTCATCATCATTGTGTGCTTCCTCTCAGGTAATATTATTTCATTTATATTACAGTATATCATATGAACTCTGTAACACAAATATTGCTTGGCTGATAAACATTTAAAGTGTCAAACATTTTTCTAGGTTCTTTGATTTGCAAAGATGTTCATCAAGGTCCTGCTGATGTGCTGTGTTTTCCTGAAGAGAGTGTGTCTCTAACCTGTAACCACAGCATCACAAATTATTACACAATCCTGTGGTATCGACGAACACATGGAGACACAGGCTTAGAACTCCTTGCATATATTTCTAATACCAATCCACAGTATGAGGGAAATAATAAAGGTAATTTTACAGTGAGTGGAAAAGGAGACTCATCAGCTACTCTACAGATTCCCAAAGCAAGCCAAAGGCTACACAGCGCTCTGTACTTCTGCGCAGCTTATTACACAGTGTCACACACGTCCTCTCCTCAAGTCAAAAACTTGTCTTCAATCAATTCTGCAGTCTCATACACCTGTTTAACCACATCACATGTTACAATACACACCAAACTGCTGACATGATGCCAATATTAAACCACTCTGTCAATATGATTACAGTCTGTAATGCCATTTTTCTTTAACAGTCAGCAGTGGAACAGAGTCTGGCTCTGTTAATAAAGATCAGAATAGTTTATTGTATTTTTTTTGTAATGAAACATGTCTCATTATGCTTTATTAAATATCATATAATACTAGAGTGCTAAAGAGAACTTATTGGTTCTTTCTAAGTGTATACATATGTGCGCAATACAGAAATGTTACACTCGAGGTTCATCTCTCTCTCTATCTCTCTCTCCCTTTAATAAATACAAGTAGGACTATGTGACTACAGTTCTAGATTTGTTTGGTGATTGTATACAAAGTTGCACCATTCATTCATTCATTTTCTTGACCGCTTATTCCTTTTCAGGGTCACAGGAGAGCCGGTGCCTTGCCGGCAGCATAGGGCACAAGGCAGGAACAACCCTAGACAGGGTGCCAATCCATGGTAGGGCACACACTCGGGCCACTTCAGAGACACCAATCAACCTAACATGCATGTCATTGTTGGAGGAAACCGGAGAACCCAGAGTAAACCCATGCAAAAAGGGGGAGGACATGCAGACTCCACACAGAAAGGACCCAGACCGCCCCACCCGGGGATCGAACCCAGGACCTTCTTGCTGTGAAGCGACGGTGCCACCGTGTCGCCCTAAAAGTTGCACCAATAAAAGCATAAGTCTTTTCCCTGTTCAACTGTGTGTGCTATGAATCTTGAAATCACTCTCCAGCAAGCTGCAATTTAAAGTAAGACACATACTTTGTAAATTATAATGTAATATGTACATTATTATAAATTGTTGAGCAATATGTAAATTATTGTAATGATAATGTATAATCTTTCAACTCAGATGCAATGTCTGAGACCTTTATGGGCCTTTAAGATAAACCACAGAGATAAATATTCATTAGATGTAGTACTCGTGTCTCACTTTTTCGATGCCTACATGTCTTTTTTTTATACTGTTTGTCTCTCTCTCTCACATGGGGGCCCCAGTGTAATTTTACTCTAGCATCATAAAAACAGTCGATCATTGCTCTTGTAATTATTACTTCATCATTCATCTGCCATTTTGGTAATTATACAGATATGTAAAATTTATATGTACAATTTAGCTGGAAAATTGTGAGATAATATTGCAGTAACTTTCATTTTCATACAGGTAGGTCTTCTACAGCTAACAATGTTTCCAGACTCCTCCTGATTTAATCAAGAATATACAAGAAATCTATAAACCTATCCTGTTCCCACTCTATATCTAACCAGCAGGTTATGCTGTGGTACAAACAATCTTAAAACAAACAGTTGCAGTTCTTGGATATCTAAATTTGAATATACCATATCCTGAAGATTCCCTGAAAGCCAAAAGCTAGGTGGATATGGACGCAATGATAGGACACTTACTATTAAAAATCTGCAGCCAGATGACACTGTAGTTTATTTCTGTGCAGTGAGATTAGACACAGTGCTACAGAATTCTGTGATCTATGTCAAAACCCCCTCTCCTTCAGAGCAGCACAGTTCTTCCAACTGCTGTAGGCTTTTAAACTACATGTTCAACAACCACCATTTAACTTTACAGACATTCTTGATTCTATTCTTTGGTTCTTGACATTGATTAATTGTAACTGTAGTCTCTGGCCTTCAGTGTTTCTGTGGAGGGACCATCGGGCCCTGAAGAGAGAAATGGTGCAGAGGTCCTGAGTTTTTTGAGTCACATATGCTTTTGATTTAAGGATGGATGGAATTGGATTTAAGGATTGGATGGAATCCATACATTGTGGGGGTCTCTCCCCAGTCTATAAAAACACGGGCCCCCTCCTTTTCTCTTTGGAGTACTTATCTGGCTACGGTGCTCTCCGACCTGTGCGCAAAGCTTGTAAACAATACTTGTCTAATTTCTGTTATCATTTGATATTTGTATTAATAAATTCCTTTACAAAGAAGAAGACGGTGTCAGCAGAGCTTCTTTACCTCAACTTCTTTGCATCATCCACAATGTAAGACACCACATAACATAAAATAAAATGACACTTTTAGTGCTACTTTTAGAAAGATTATCATAAATAGAAGCATTTGAAACTGTTAGGTTGATTCTTTTTAATGCAAAAACATCTTTTTATTCAACAAAGGAAATCTTAGAATTACTGAACACATACAGTATATAGCCTTGTATTAAATGTTTTGCCACATGCAAGAACTGCAATTCACACAAATATGATATTTAATCTTATTTATTTAATGCAAACTTTATACCATCTTACAAACTGAGTATAAAAGACACTAAACTTACTTTCATTATCTAAAACTAGTTGAAATATAATTAAATGTTTAATCATTTTGCTTTCTTTTTATGACAGGGATGCAGTTGCCCTGAAGGGCAGGGGTCAGCTTAATTGAATTGCAATAAGTTGTCTAAAATTAAATGAACAAAGTGTCAACTTTCCATCAAAAATAAAAGTAAACATGGCTTAAATATGAGAAAGCATACTAATTCAGAGTTCAGCATGTGACAGGGAGAGTTGAAAAGTTTTTGATGTCATTTCCTATAACTGATCGTCAACAGGATGCACTTGAGGCAGTCGATGATGCGTCTCAGTATAAACCAGTATGATCAGCGTATTAATCAGTCTGACTTTCCTGCATTACTGTACTTCAGGTATGTGAGCATTTACAAGCTGAACTATTGAATCCAAATGAAATATTGTTTTAAATAATTTGTTGTCCTTTAGTCTCAGCAGGAGACAATGGAGTCACCCAAAGCCCCAGTGTCGCTTGGCCTCTGAAAGGAGAATCTGCTGAAATGAAGTGCAGTCATAATAAAGGTGGCACCTATTTTCAGATGTACTGGTACCGGCAGCGCCAAGGAGAGAGCATGGAGTTCATCGTCTACTCCACAGCCAGCAGTGAACCAGAGTTTGGCTCTGTTGATAAAAAAAAATTTTCTGTTATTAAAAAAATTGCTACAAATGGATCTTTAACAGTGAAGGATCTGGATACAGAGGACAGTGCTGTATATTTCTGTGCAGTAAGTGAACACAGTGATGCAGAGCTACTGCACTGCTGAACAAAAACACCTGTACTGATGTTGCTGCAGTAACTAATAAAACAGACAGGAGGAGTCCTAATGTAATAAATGCTTGGAATAATTCCTTTTCCATACCTGTGCATTCAACACATCTCATCATTACACAATATTATTCTCATAGGCTGTCCACTGTAGATGGAGCAATAACATTGTTAAAGCACTCATTATATTTTACTGGAATACATGCCAGGATATTAATATTGTCTAATACTGAGCTGCAGCAATGGCGATAAAGGTTTTGCATCATCAAAGGAAATAGCATTGTATAAACACTGCAGCTGACTTATAATAGAAATAACATTGTATAAACACTGCAGCCATGATTTATAATTTATACCCTTAACTTGTCACTAATTTGACTTTGCCGTTTAGCTATCAGTTTCAACAGGAGGAATTATGAACAATATTACTGACACAGACTACAGATTCTGACACTGACTCACAATGAACTTGCTTTTATAATATTTACTGCAATCTTCATCTAGTATACCAGTAATTCTACCATTTTTGTATTTTAAGGAAAAGGAGCATGGTGTTTGAAGAAAAAATAATGAATGACATGATGGTGTGATACAGCCCATTACCAACCCTAAATGTAATTATTTTCCAATAACAGCCTGATATGAAGTTTATTATTATTTTTCTTATTTATTATTCCTTATACAATAGCAACAATTACAATTCTTTCTTAATTGAAGAACATCCTAATAAACCTAATTATAAACCTAATTTCACTTTGTTTATGCTTGTATTTAATGTTGTAGAATGTGATCATAGCAAGTTAATCACTGTAATCATTTACTTTATAGCAGCCAGAAACAGTCACCCCTCACCAGGCTATAAGTTTATAAAATGCAGCTTGTCATGCTACAAAGAAACTTCCAAGCACATATTCTATTGCAAGACTGTCCTCTGATGAAAAATAAGGCAAAATATCAACAATTACAAACATTTTAACCTGTTTATATAGAATGTCTGCCTTACAAATCTCAGTGTAAGTTGGTACTAGATGAATAATACTGTATTATAATAATTACATTCATATAAACCTTGTATCTGGCACTGTCAACACTCGACTATTCAAATTCAAGCATTAAACAAGGCTGGGATTTATTTTTAATGCATTGTCTGAAGCACCATTTGGAATATTTGGATAATCTGTATTGTATAGCAGAACATGACATGCACTGTTAAAATTGAAAAACCTAAGAACAGGCAGCATTTTACTTTTACTAATTTCTATACTTAAGAGATGCAGTTCTTATTTCTCCCATATGTGGGCACTGTGCCGCAGTAAGGAAGGAAACCTAATTGCATGTTTTACTACATCCAACAATTTAGGGCAACATGAGCTCAGTTTAAAGCAGACATTCAGACTTTCAACATGAACCAAGCTGCCAGTATTATATGCGTTTTAATAATATGCCACAAAGGTAGACTTTTATTTAAATTAATGTTTTTTGAGCACTGTTATATTCATTTCATTTATTAATCAATATTTTCTCTCATTGCAGGGTTTTCTCAGAGTAATCGTGTCATCCAGAATCCTCCTGATCTCTTTGGCAACTATAAAGAATCTGTTCAAATCCAGTGTGAACACAGTGTAACAAATTATAATCAAATCAACTGGTACAGACAAAGTCAAGACCGGGGACTGACCTTCATTGGATATCAATTAGGAAAGACATCATCACAAATTGAAAATGATTTTAAGCTTAAAGTGGAGATGGGTGGGGATGGAAACGAAAATGGCTCTTTGACCATCAAAAATCTTTTATCCAAAGACAGTACGTTGTACTTCTGTGCTGCGTATTACACAGTGCTGCATGTCTGCTTAATTCAGTACAAAAACCTCTGTGTAAATCTACTAGACACCTCATTAACACCTGCTCCTGTGGCCTGGAATTGACACACTGCCAGTATTTTTACAGAAAAACCCACACATACAAATGCCAAGATGTTGTAGTTATCCATAATATGAGCAGCTCTATTAATTTCAGGCATACCTTTAATAATGAAGTAACACGTGTAAATGCAATAATTAAACAGATTTCCTTACAGGCCAGGCAGAGACCAGTCTAAGCACAGAACTGAGCAGTTAAGGGTTAAAGATTGTTGTTACTGGATCATTTAAGAAATGGTATTCAAACCCAAAGCAAAAAAATATATATTTTTAATAACCCTTTAAAAAAGGGAATAAAATAATTTCCTTAAAACAGTTTTTATCAGTGACAGCACACAGGTCAGTGACTAATTAAAACCTTCTTATTGAGCAATAAGTAAAAATACTTTCAGGACAAGTTAAAGTGCAATTAATGCAGTTAAGACAAAAATGATCAGTGTGTAGATATTCATCTGTTCTTTAGGTGGTGCTGTAGTTTCAATCATTAATTTATTTTGTTTGTTTCTACCCTATATTTAAAAAAAATTGTTATCAGTGTTATACAGTCATGATCAGGATGTGTGTTTTTCTGCACTGTCAAGTTATTTATTTAATTTTTTTTATTGTGTTCCAAAAAATTGGAACAGATATGAGTTAAGAGTAAAGTGCATTTTAGCAAGTGATATACTTGTGTTATTTTCTTAATTCATTGAAGATGAACCCGAATCATTCCCATTTCAGCTTCTCAATTTCAGTGTATGCAAATCCTACACTACAAATGTCAAATTGTGTGATGGTCCAATATGTGTAGTGATGTTACTGTATAATCTAATAAAATGGATAGAGGGAGCAAATAAATGATCTGAATAATTTATTGCAGTTTTTTTTAAACATGTCAATATTACAGGCTATGCACTAATCAGCCATAACATTAAAACCACTGACAGATAAAGTAAATAAAATAGATTTTCTGGTTACAGTTCCACTTGTCAATGGGTGAGATGTTAAACAGCAAATGAACTGTCAGTTCTTGAAATTGATGTGTTGGATCCAGGAAAAATGGGCAAACATAAGTATCAGGGTGACTTTCACAAAGGCCACATGCTGATGGATTCATTCAAAACATCAGGTCTTGTATGGTGTTCTTGGTTTGCAGTGGCCCAAAGAAGGACAACCAGTGAACCAGTGACAGGGATGCTCAAGGCTCACTTATGTGCATGACGAGTGAAGGCTAGTCTGTCTGGAACCAATCCTACTGAAGAGCTACTGGAGCACAAATTGCTGAAAAAGTTAGGCTAAGATAGGAAGGTCCCAGAACACACAGTGTATCACATATTGCTGTGTATGGGGCTTCGCAGCTGCAGCATGTTCAGACTGCCCTTGCCCACCAGTGAAATCTCCTACAATGGGCACATTGTAGTGGAGGCACTACAATGTGAAGAAGAAGTGTCAGTGGAGGCAGTGTGATGCTCTTGGCAAAATTATGCTGGGAAACCTTGGGTCCTGTCATTCATGTAGAGTGGACATTTAACATTTACTACCGACATAAAGATTGTTTCAAACCAAGTAAAACCCTTCATGGCAAAAGGTATTCAAGGTGATGAATTGGCCTCCAAATTCCCCAGATCTCAATCCAATTGCATACAAATCTGAAAATGCAGGCCCCACCTTGTAGGATTGAAATGAGCTTCTGATAGCATTTTGGTTCCAGATACCACAGCACACTTTCACAGGTCTTGTGAGGTCCATGCCTAGATTAGTCAGAGCTGTTTTCATGGCAGAAGAGGGATAGATAGATAGATAGATAGATAGATAGATAGATAGATAGATAGATAGATAGATAGATAGAT
>JANCOA010281141.1:0-10152 GCA_024363135.1 Leptodoras oyakawai | reverse complement strand
GACAAAAGTTTTTGTAATTTTCTGAACAACTCAAGATCTAATGATGTGTTAGAATTTAGTTTATTTGAAAGGTCTCCAGTTTATAAATATGCCATCACATTTATTTAGAATTTCTTTACTATTTAAATACCATATTTAAAACTTTCTTAATATGTTTATTTTGCTCGGACGGTTGCGCCACCTGACATTTTGACTGTTTGAGATGAAAAAACTTTGTAAAAGATATATATATATACATTAAATACTTAAAATATCATCAAATTATAGATGTTTTATTGAATAAAATGATGCACATCATGAATCATTTACAATAGTTTTAAACCCAAGTAATGCAATCGGACACATGAATTTGCATGTCATGTCAATGACCATTATGTATTTGTTTATGTAGACCCAGTCCTCAGCGTTACCAAGTGACATGCAGGAGGCTGTCCTGCGTCCCCAGGCTGAGGGTAAGACGCTCCCCAATACAACTGACCAGTGGACGGACTGCACAAAGAAACAAAGGCACATTGAGGTAAGGAATACTGAGTTTATTTTAGCATGGAAAATTCCTCCCACCACCCAAAAACATGCTAGTATGTGGAATGCCTAAGATAAATTGTCCCTAGGTATGAATGGATGTGGGAACAATATTAGATTATTCTCAGAAAGAAAGAAGAAAGATTACTTAAGAATACAGTACCTTTTATTTTTGGTTGTATTGATGTAATTTTGCACATCAGTTGGTATTGATGGTAATCTTCATACAACCCCAATTCCATTTAAGTTGGGACATTGTGTAAATCATAAATAAAAACAAAGTTCTATGATTTGCGAATACTTTTCAACCCCTACACTACAAAGACAAGCTATTTAATGTTCAAATGGATGGATTTTTTGTTTATGTAGACCGATACCTCAGAGTTGCCAAGTGACAGGCATATGACATACCAAGTTGATGTCCTGCGTTTCCAGGCTGAGGGTAAGATGCTTCCTCGTACAACTGATCAATTGACGGATTTCATTGAGAAACAAAGGCACATTGAGGTAAGGAATACTGAGTTTATTTTAGCATGGAAAATTCCTCCCACCACCCAAAAACATGCTAGTATGTGGAATGCCTAAGATAAATTGTCCCTAGGTATGAATGGATGTGTGAGCAATATTAGATTATTCTCAGAAAGAAAGAAGAAAGATTACTTACGAATACAGTATGTTTATTTTTGGTTGCATTGATGTAATTTTGCATGTCAGTTGGTATTGATGGGTCTTCATACAACCCCAATTCCCCCAAAACCCCAAAAGATCTGTTTTTATAAAACATCTGTTTTAATGTGGGGCGGTACATACGCATTGCTGCATCACGTGGTGTATTCCCCCCTCATTCCCAGTGTTCCTGGGATAGGCTGTGGATCTACCGCAACCTTAATCAAGATAACAGTTACTTAAATTGTGTGAATTATTAATTGATGTACAGGAGGCTATCCTGCAACTCCAGGCTGAGTTTAAGAAGCTGATGAAGGATCATACTGAGAAACAAAGTCACACTGAGGTAAAGAATACTTTTTTACAAAGTTTATTTAGAGTTTATTTTACAGCTAGGAAAATTCAGCACAAGACTGGCATTGGAGTACCACTATTATATACATAGAAATATACAAGTACTTTTATCTCTCAGCACCTGCACAGAACTGTAAAAGAGGTAGATGAGAAGAATGCATTGAAAACTGGCAAAGACATTGTGAATGTATTAAACTATAACACATGATTAAATACAAAGTCCTTCCATTGTTGCTTTCATTGACTGAAACTTTTCTCTCAGGAGAAATCAGACATATGTGCACTGGAGGCCAAGGTCCACCAGTGTGATGGAAAAACAGAAGAGCTGAACACAATGTTTCAGAGTCTGCTCTACAACATCAGTGACCATGAAGAGAACTGCTTTAAGTTTAAAGAGGAGGTCTTCAGGGAACTGAATTGCAAGGTGAACAGAACAGACCTTTAACTTTTTATGTGTTCCTGCTGAAGTACCTGAAATGTAGCTTGCCAAACATTGCATTGTATAGGTTTACAATTCCAGTGAAAATGTGTTTAGTGATTGCTTGGTCTAGCATATTTGATTATACTCAACAATCCATCTGTGAGGTAAATCATAAGCTAGAGCCAAAAGAATACTAAATGTTTACTGCTTAAATCCCTGCTTAACTAGGATTGATACAATTTCATAGTCTGTATAATCAGAAGGATGCCTTAAATTTGTAAGGAAAAACAACACTCTTCTAAACTTTGTGTATATCTGATAGTAATATTGTGTGTCCTTGGTTTCAGGTGAACCACTGGGACCTGGATCCTTTGAAGAAGGAGCTACAGGGTTGTCGGAAGAAAATTTTCAATCATGTAGAGGCCCAAGATGGAAATGCTGCCGCTGTCAAGACGTGAGTAAAGCAAATAGTGTCAGTCTGTTAAAGTGTAAGACTCCTTCATAGGTTCTTCCTCTATGGTCAGATTCTAAAAGATGCTGTTATATTGTGATGTAGATTTGTTTTTAATTATAATGCCATGCTTCCTGCTCACTTGTACAGCATGGGCTTGCCTCATTTAAAGCCAGGGCAGTGACTTCTCAGTACCTCTTAATGAGCAATAATCAGTATTTTGTGATTAACCACCTGGTGTGTGCTGCTGATGCAATTCTTTTTTGAAAATTGTAATGGCATTTGCTGTTATCTTATAATATTATAATAATTTTATAATAATACAAATAGTCTACAATAGATTTTGAGAGTCACTGGTGCAGCCCTGTTACTTCCACTCTTGCACAGCAGTTTGCAATTAAATCTGATGCTTTTATGTAAACAACAGCAAGGTCTTCAGTGAATGCATTTGTTTTCATCAGCACAGAATATTGAAACTCTATCTATCTGTAGAATACAATACATAAAAATGGTCAAATCCATGAACCTTTTTCTTTCCATTGGAGTCATCTTCTTTTTCTTCCTCTTCTTCTTCTTCTTATTACTACTATTATTGATAATAATAGTAATAATACAATTAATTAATCTAATTAATAATTCATATTTTTTCCTTCTTCCTAACAGACAGCTTATGACAAAGTTCAACTGCCTCTCCTGTGATTCCCCCACCAAAATGAATGCATCTACATCGTATGTTTGTTTTTTCAGCTTCAAGTCCATTTGCAATGTATGCCACATGACTAAGTAGTACTATGTATTTACTCTGTCCTATCTCACGCTTCTTCCCCTCTTTCACTGGATGCTTTCAGAGTCTTGTTGCCTGAGCTTTCCAAGGTGCCCACTCCCAAGCCCCCCAAGAGGTAAAGAGAATTTTTTAAATAGTATATATTCTCGATCAAATGATATGTATAGGTGAATACAAGTGGAACAATTAACAAACTGACATACAAGGAAAGTGACACATGTGTTATGTGTAACGTATATTGTGTTTTTATTCTTTTAATCCTACTTTCTACTCCCATAATGTACCTTCCTAGATTTTATGTTTCCTTAATTAATCTTCAGCCTTTTTATGTCCCCAGGCCAAAAACACCAGGCATTAACCCAGGCCAGTGTGGGAAATCACTTGCAAGGAGGCTCCTGAAACCAACCACGATGTTCAGAGAGCGTGACAACTCTGGTTTGAATGAGAATGTCTACAAAGTAGGCGAAGAGAGCAAGGATTTGAAGCTGAAAACGATACTGCTCACGCTGTCCCCTGATGCAGGCAAGACACCTTTATTCCTTACCTAATTCTGAATAGCACACCCTCTGATCATGTCATAATGAGTGTGAGATAATTAGACAGCAGCAGCAGGTGAAAAAGTCTCAACATTCTTTAACAAAATTTTTTTTTTACAAGATTTACAATATGAAAAGATTATTTTTACTGAGTGATATCCATAAATAAGTATATGGATGTTGTAAAAGGATGAATTATGTGATACCCTATGCCTTGGTTATGGTTTGCATACCTGAATGATTAGATTGTTTTAAACTAATACTATACAATATAGATTACAAATGGAGCTAATGTAAAATGGTCCAGAAGACAAAAGCAGCTGCTGCTACAAATTATAAACCCATTCCAGAAACCTTGTTTTATTATTTCTCAGCATTATGAGATTTGATTTTTATATGACCTAGTATTTGATTTTCCTAATCATAGTGATCAGCCTGATATAAAACATTCCTGCATCTGTTTTATCCTTTACCATTAGTCTTTACTTTTATTGCACATTCATCAGGGCCACTACAAAGTAAACTGGATTCACACGACAAGAAAAAATCACTCTTGTAAGTTCATAGTTGGATTTGGTTCCCTGTTTCACATTTTGTACTGTTGTGTTTGTGTCTCTGTAGGCTACTGTAAAACGTACGTGCAGAGTAGAACAACGTCTACACGAATGTTGCCCTTACGACCACAGGAAGAAGCACACAGCATAGGTATGTTCCAGACACTTACCAATATGTTTAACAAGAGTTGCTAAGTGTTTCAAAAACTGATGCTGCAGAGAATAAAGTCTTGCTTTAAAATGCAAAAAGTTGCAAAAAAACCCAACAAATGTCAAATTGTTGGTTATTAATATTGGTATTGACTAGTGATAAAATGTACAGAATAGAAAGGATATAGAAAGCAATAAAAAAGCAATGAATCCAAGTAAAAATGAGTGTCCAAATCGAGGTTTACAGAACCTAGTGAAAATGAAGTATTGGCCTACTGTGCTTGCACACATTTAACCCATCCATGCAGTTAAACACACATTCTTGAAGTGAGCACACACTAGCCCGGGGTGGTAGGGCAGACTCGTCCAGGGTGGCCAGGGAGTAGTTAGGGGTTAACTGCCTTGCTCATTGGCATGAAAGCCGCGTCTTGCCGGTTGTGGGGATTAAACCGGTGACCTTCTGGTCACAAGGCTGGTTCCTTAACCACAAGCCCATGACTGCCTGTGGCTTGTTAAAGAGCTATTAAAGTGCTCCCATTTTTATCTAAGGCTACTGTGTACTCATAATATTGTTGTAATGAAAACCAACCCTCTGAAATGTACTTCCCATTTCTCAGGTTCAAGCTACTTGAAGCAAGAGAGGCAGTGGTATCCTAAGGACTCCTTTCCGTAGTGTGTACCATCCCAACAGTCAGTTTCTTCAGCGCAGTCAGCCAAGAAAACCTGATAGTCTTGCTCCTCTAATAATGACTGAATACACACAGTAACACTTTACAATAATGGTGCATTAGTAATGGTTTGGATAGTGGCATGATATTCATGATATTAGTGCATGTAAACTTCTGATCAAAATTGCATGTGTTAGCTTACTTATTCCATAAATAAGATACTGTTCTGTTTCACCCTCATAACTGTCAGGGGTCATGAGAATTATGTGCAAACTGAGCATGCAGAGCTCCCACTTTTTTCTAGATAGAAAAAAGCAGGTTTTTAGAGAGCTCCATGTCAGTTTGCTATCCTCATGCATGCATTCTCTTAAAGAGAATGGTAATCTGTCACAGTCCCTGATTCAGTTGGTCCAGGATCAAATATACAGCCACTTTTGACTAACAGGTACTAACATGTCATCATGAGCAGTAAAGGTGCACAGTACATGGTGGACTAGTGCACTCTGCCCCATTGGCCTGTACTAACAAGAGGGACAGGGCTACCTATATTTTGTTCTGTGGAGAAGGAGCCCAGAATCTCATGGATTCAGCCCAACCAATTCAGAGGTTTGGTGTTGTCATACTAGTTAAAGTGAACACCATAGAGCCTGTATGCAGTTAAACTGGCAGGAAGTCATTCTTTAAAATGGTTGATAAAAGCCTTTCAGTGTGACCTAGTGAAATTTGTTGCAACCGGCATTGTGTGTGCTCAGTGCCGCGGTTTGCACTTCGCTACCCAATCCTACTCAGGGGTAGCTTCCATCCTCAAACCCTGAATATGAGCAGGGAAAGAAAACAACCAAGCAGGAGAGATGAGTGTTTTCTAGGAAAATCACTAGAAATTGAATCAAAATTTCACTCATCATGGTAACAGAAAAGATAGGACTGGATGACTGGTTACCCCTAAAAGTAGGAGGGATGAGATAGAACATTACATGCTGCATTATTAATGAATATCAAGTAATTCTTTAAATGTACCATTATTGTAAACTGCTACACAGTGTGATGGCTTGCTGAATAAAAATGTACAAAAAATGTATGTCCTATAAATAAAAAAGCAAGATATAGAAATATACAAATATAGAAACAGCAAGCCATGTAGAAAAAAATAAATATAGAAACAGCATGACATGTAAAAAAAAATGCATAGAAACAGCATGCCATGTAAAAATATTTATAGAAACAGCATGCCATGTAAATAAAATGTATAGAAACAGCATGTCATGTAAATAAATGTATATAAACAGTTGATAATAGTCATTGAATCTGTTGTGAGAAAGGGATAATGCAGAGTTCAGAACACTCCTGAACATTTTGATTTGTTGTTCCCACACGCCACCTGCATGACTAGAGTTGGGCGTGTTCATGACAAAGTCGCACTGCCTGTGTGCCAGAAATGTCTTGGTTTTCAGTGTTAAGTTCTTGTAGTGCTGCCTTAAACTCATTCTTGGCACCAATAAAGTTAGTACTTTGATCACACTGGATTTGACAAACAGCACCTCTCATAGCAATAAAGCATCTTAAGCTGCTGATGAAGATTGATTGCTCATGAGCAAAAGCAAGTGAATAGCAGGCTATATAATTTGTGCTGCTTCCTACCGTCTGTAGTGACATAGGGTTCAAAGCAGTACATACCACAATAGGTGAATGGAGGGGAAGGCTCCATATGCTCTGCAGGTAAGTCACTCATTCTTTGGCCCTCTGGAGGCCTCCTTAAACTGTGCCACATCACACACATGGATGAATGAAGCGACTGCTTGGCTCATACCAGGCATCAACTATCCATTTGATCTGATTTCATTTATAGTAAAGCCCTTTCTCTGGTGCTTGGTCTTTTCATGGTTGTGAGTTATTAGTTTTGTGACATTATGCTCTTTGGGAATGATAAAAGGATGCTTAATGCAGCTTCAGAGAGAAGAATGGTGGAGTCATCCTCCCATGTTCAGGATGCCGTCTGTGTCTGTGAAGATGTCAAGATGATGCAGTTTGCTGTTTTCTTCTTAAATTGATTAAAATATGTGCTGTTGTAGATCTCTGATTATGACACATTCAGCTCTTTTCTACTCACTTACCGAAGAAAGGGCTTGTGACTTACAGAAGAAATTTCCAGTGTAAATGGCCAAGCCTGATTTCTGCAAGTTTCTTTCAGTTTGTTCAGGAAGATGAGATCCTCTTGTGAGACAGTTTTGTCATCTCCTTTGATGTCTTTAAAGTCTGACTCCAAGACACTGATCACGTCTACTGGTGTTATTGAAGCAGTTCCTTTACAGAGACCTTGCGATACAGGCTAGTGTCTGTTTCACTTTAGTGTGGTGCTGAGCAGCACACAATGCAAATGTTTTTAAACCCTCTGCATCTTTGGCCTGTATTTATGACCATTGTGACCGCTTGTCTCTAAAAGCTTCTTTGATGACAAACAGCTGACCATACCGGTGGTTCAACCTATTCCATGCTTCTCTGTATGCCTCATCGGCTTCTCTATAAAAGGTGCCTTCAAGGCATTTAAGAACAGAACTGCTGGTGTGTTTCTTTATGTAAAATAGCTTGTCCGCAGAGGAAACATTCTTTTGGTCAATGAGAGACTTGGATGTGACCCTCCATATAATGTAGCAAATTGGGTCACCACTAAACACTGAGGGCATTGGAAGTGGAAGTTTATTTGTAGCCACGGTTGGTTTCTTGAATCGCTTGTGCCAGATAAGTTACATCAGTACAAAGGGATGGCATGGGAATATGAGGATTTTGGTCATCTGACGGTACATTGAAGGTGAACTGTCCTTTGTTTGATTGTATGGGCTTTCTTCATCATAGATCTCCAGTCTAGCACGAGCCACCTCCATATCCTTTTGTGTGTGAAGATGCTCTAATTCAGATTGTTGTATGTCTAGCTCCCTTTTGTGTTGTTCTTCCATCATTCTTATTTGTTCTCTCAACTTTATTTCTTCTTGCATTACTTTGTATTGTTCCTCCTTTGCAGCAAGTTCTGCTGCTGCTTCTGCACCTTTTGATTCAGAGCACTGACCCGTTCCTGCCTGAAAGGAAGAACCATACACAGGGGGAGCATAGTCAAGGGTTGATTCAGCAGGTGTTGTGATCTCATGATTTAATTCATCTTCCTTTTATTCCATGATTTCATTCTTCTTCCTTCCTTCCTTACATTTCTTCACGCCAACGGAACTGTGGTCTTAATTAACACAGAGGAAGTACTGGATTTCAGAATAAAAGTAACTCGAAGCAAGACACATCACAAATACTGTAACATATATTAAAACAAACCTTGCATAATGCTACTCCAGTAAATACATAAAATAACTTTCATTATGAGAAAACGTTTTTAGTTTATGCCTAAAATGAGTAACAATTAAACAATGCCCACTAGCTTTCTTTTGTCTTGATCACTAACCTCCAACAAACCTGCTTCTTCAGATCAGTCAAGGTCACAGCCTATTTCCCCTTTTTTCCTGCCAGGTTTTTGGGTTTTGTTTTTTTTTTTTAACTGTAAAATTCCTCTCACTTGACTGGTCTTTGGAGGAGCTTACAAAAAGTTGGAGAACATTGAGAGGGGGTATAAAACAGGTCTAACGACACCACTGAGTTATTTGTGTGCAAATTGCTTTTTTGTGTGTGCAAAACTTTCTCACTTGCCCAAATTATTTCTGCTTTTACAAAACTGTTTTACACATGTGATCATCAAAAAGCTCCAAATCTTTCTGAAACTCATTTTGAAACTAATCTGACAAATGTATGATTTCACCAGAAGCAAATTAGAGGCTGTATGAGGCTGGTGTTTTCCTTGTTTTTTTCTCATGTTTTATTTTTAAAGGCCCAGGACTATTTCAGGGAATGGGAAAGGATTCTAAAAAAACAATCCCTTGAAAAAGTCACACTAGAATGTGTGTAGGTGTCTGAGCATTCCCAAAATAACATATCATATATAACATGTCATATTTAAGCTTATCTGCTATTTCTGGCTGCAGTGCTGCTTCGTGAATTGGACATGAAATGTTTGTTTCTGATTATGCATGCCACTGTTACTGTAACCCTCAGTCAGAATTGAACCAAGTCATTGAAGGATACCTGAGCACTACATGTCCAAATATTTTTGGACACCTGATCATCACACTCACATGGACTTTCCCTAAACTCTTGCCACAAAGCTGGAAACACACAGGATGGTTTTGTATTCTGCAGCATTACAGTTTCCCTTCGCTGGAACTAAAAGACTCTGTTCAAGCATGACACTGGTGTGGAAGAAATCAAGTGGCCTGACATCAACCACACTGAAGACCTTTGGGATGAACTGGAACACTAATTGCACATCAGGACTCCTCACCTGACATCAGTGCATAGCCTCACTAATGCTCTTGTTGCTGAATGGCCAAATCTCCATAGCCATGCCCCAGAATCAAGTGATTCTTCAATCAAGAGCCTTCCCATAGCAGTGGAGGTTATTATTAAATGCAAAGTGGGACTAAATCCAGAATGGTGTGTTAAAAAGAACATATTATGGTTAAGGGTCCACACACCTTTGGCTGTACAGTGTATCTCCTCTCCCATGGTGTACTAGGTTTACTAAATTAATCAATACATTCTTTTGTGCTGTTTTGTTCCAATTTTTCATCATATCTAGAGCAGTCCCTGAACTTAATAGTTCCTCTATACCTCAAGACCTTTTAACAGTGCAAGTTGCTACTACATGTTTCAAAGAGATAAGACTATAAGGTGTGTGTGTTAAATGTGGCTTCTGGCTATGTCCCATTAGACTTGAGGACTGTTATGCGGTGGCTTAAAGGAAGATTTAGGAGACGTAGATGCGGTAAAATCAGACTTTTTATTGAAAGGAAGGAGTTGGAGCGGGGAAGAGTGTGTGCTGAGAGCGGAGGAAGCCGAGCCGGGACGAGAAGGGGAGACGGGACTCCAGGCGGCAGATGGGAGGCAGGCAGGAGGCAGGAGCGGATCGGGAATGCAGACCTGCATAGAATGAGCACACTAAAGAGGCTAGGATTA
>JANCOA010280209.1:0-10157 GCA_024363135.1 Leptodoras oyakawai | reverse complement strand
ATCCTGAAAAACAGACTGATTCATGGACGATAAACTGAATCAGCACAAAGGAAAATGTCAAGATGCATTTTTTTTTTACAAATCTTAGGTTTAAAAAGTATACACAGTAAAGTGCCAATATTATTATTTTTATCTAAGCAGACAGAATTTTACATTTCGTATGCACTTGAGCACTTTAATATTCATAAAACATTATTTATTTATTGTACATCATGGGATTAGAGCATGCCTGCTAAAGTCATATTAATACTGAAATAATGAAAACACCTCCATAAACATACAGAGCTGTGCAGAACCCCATTAACCACATTATTATGCGTCTGACACTGGAACTGTACTTAATCGCACGGCGACCCGCTGCTGCTGCTATAGCTGTACTGTACGGTGAACGTGGGTGTTTTATGGATGAGAATTTGAGTCACTAATGAGCCGTTTACACTCCAGTCGGAGAACGAGTGCTGCTGAAACGCATTCTGTACAATAAAATTTAGAAGAAGGAGAATCATGGTGAAGAGCAGGGCCACAGAAGCAGAAGTGGGAAGTGAAGTGAAGAAATGGAGGAGAAAGCAAAGACAGAGGAAAAAGATCCTCATGCATCTGTCTTTCTCTCACTCATACACACACACACACACACACACACATATATATGACTTGGGGCATAAGTACATCTCATTATTTCAGGTTTATTGATCAAGTGCATTAAAATAAATGAGCATGTTATTTCAGGTTTATTGATCTAGTCAGTGTATTAAACTAAACTTCTCCAGGCAGTGAGCATGAGCAAAAAAAATTAATGTTTCTCCTGTTCCCTCCCTGTGAATAGGTGTGGCCTTTGTGTCCATCATTCCTAGAAAAAGAGACATGGCCTCAACCTGTTAGTCCCAACGAAGGAGGTGTGGCCACTGCCCCAGTCAGTCCCAGTAAAAAAGGTGTGGCCTTTGACCCTATCAGTCCCAGTGAAGGAAGTGTGGCCCAGTCAGTCCCAGTAAAAAAGGTGTGGCCTTTGACCCTATCAGTCCCAGTGAAGGAGGTGTGGCCACTGCCCCAGTCAGTCCCAGTAAAAAAGGTGTGGCCTTTGACCCCATCAGTCCCAGTGAAGGAGGTGTGGCCACTGCCCCAGTCAGTCCCAGTAAAAAAAAAAGTGGCTTCTGACCATATCAGTCCCAGTGAAGGAGGTGTGGCCACTGACCTGGTCATTCCAAGTAAAGGAGGTGTGGCCACTGTGTTTGTCATCCCTAGAAAAAGAGACATGACCTCAACCTGTTAGTCTCAATGAAGAAGGTGTGGACACTGCCCCAGTCAGTCCCAGTAAAAATCTGTGCCCTCTGACCTTATCAGTCCCAGTGAAAGAACTGCCCGAGTCAGTCCCAGTAACAATTGTGTCGTCTCTGACACTATCAATTCCGTGAAAGAGGTGTGGCCACTGAGTCCTAGTAAAGGTGTGGCCTCTTAACCTATCAGTCTCATTAAAGGAGGTGTGGCCACTGACCTGGCAGTCCTAATGAAAGAGGTGTGACCTCAGACCCTGTCGTTCCCAGTGAAGGAAGTGTGGCCTATACACATATTCAGCAAACAGCATGAGCACACCTGAACTGCTGTTTTTAGAATTCTGCTGCATTTCGCCTGTACAGCCAGGATGGATGTTTTGCCAGTGAGCCTCTTCAATGCGGTGGCTGGATCAATAAAGCTTAAATAATATCTGGGTTTGTATAATGATGTCCAGAGGGGGGGTGTGTGTATGTGTGTGTACATAAAGAAGCAGTGAGTCGTAGCAGCCTTATGAGTCTTTAAGCAAGTGAACATATGAACATATGTACTCTTTTAAAAACAGTTATTTAAGCAGTAGCAGCTGTTGAGGAGTTACAAGCTTTGGGAATCCAAAAGGCAGCTATAAAGAAGCTCCAGGTCTAAATGGTGATCCGTCGTGTTATAAACAATCTAAATAATAGCAATAATTTTTAATGCTTAATTCTAGAGAGGAAAAACAAAGACAGAGACACAGAAATGGAAAGACAGAGAAACACAATTTCATCAACCACAGGGAGGAAGGACAGTGAGAGGAAATGAGGGCAGATAGTAAAACATTCACTCCCTCACACACACGTATGTGTACATGGAGGGGCTTTCCCAACTGAAAAACCCAGGCAAAGCTCGTCGATGAAACACTGAAATACGGCTGCAATAGTGGCTACCTTCTGCTCTCAGCGCCACCAGCAACGTAATGATCTCACTCACTCACCCATTCTCACACACACACTCACCCTCACGCTCATAAACTCTACATTTCCAATAAGCTCTATGACACATCTCAGCCGTGGGAGGTAGAACACAGAGTCTGGACATCTTCGAAATGAGACACGAGAGAAAGAACGAGGGAAAAAAGTCGTAGAAGACCCTAGAGGTTTTAGAACTCTCAGAGGACATTCATCTGCCTGTGTGTTTCAAATGGCCAGAAACAAGAACAAGCACAACAGAATCGTAGGGTGAGGGTGAGGGTGAGGGTGAGTACTATGGTGGAAATATAAACACCATCAGTTTCTACCTCAGAGCTGCCGTCACTGATCAGATCACTGTTCCTTAATACCCTGAATGTCAACCAGTTGTGAAACAGTTACCTGCTCTGATATCACAAGCTCCGCCCCAAATGCTCTTGGAATCAATTGGATCACAGTTATGCCTGTAATGTCACAGGGACCAACTGGATCTCCAGGTCCAGGGTGTCCTGTAACAAATTAGATCACTCCCCCCATATGGTATATGGTGGCCCTGACCAGGGTCCTATCTGTGTGGAGTTTGCATGTTCTTCCCGTGTCTAAATGGTTTCCTCTGGGACCACCAGTTTCCTCACACAGGCCAAAAGACATGCAGTCAGGTGACCTGGAGATAGTAAAGTGCTCCTAGGTGTGAGTGTCTGCCCTGTCCAGGGTGTTTATCTGCCTTCCACCCAGTGAGTGCTGGGATAGGCTCCAGCACCCCACGCAACCCAGTAGTAGGATAAGCGGCTTAGATCACGAATGAATGAGGACCGTGAGTCCCAGCCCCCAGTACCCACATTAATCACTGCCACTGACAGCCCTGTAGGCCACTATAACAGATTAGAGCACAGTTCCCAACTCTATGCCATTGTGACCGATCAAACCACACCTCCACTGGAAACACAGTTCCTGTTTGCAGCCAGAACCTGAAGCTAGTTGTAAAACCAAGCAGGAGTATGAATTTACATTAACAGCTGAGAGCGAGTCAGTCAACCGCAGTGTAAACTGTTCAGCTTCAGACTCATCAGCTCTAATTACATCAGCCCAGCCGTGTGACCCGGTTCTTACTTGTGATGGAACATAAAGCTTTAAATAGTGCATTTATTTACTGGAAGGTCCAACAGAACTGGCCGAAGTGGATAGATGCATTTCATTAAATCTGCTCTTAAAGCACTTTCAGTCTCTGCTGCTCCATTTACAAAAGCAAATGAATTTTTTAAAAAGCCCTTGTTCTTGGCATGTGACCCCCAAAGGCAACATTTACCAGTGCAGGACTCCAAGCTGTGCTGGGAACATACATCGCAACTTTTTACAATGATGCCATCAGTGAGTTTCACCAGAAATTTAGCCCAACATGGAAAATCAGCTTCCTGGCCAAGGAAGCCGGTCGATGTTGTTTCAATTCGTCTCCTTCACTTCTGTAAACAACAGACTATGGGGTGTAATGTATTTCTGCCTTTCCTCATTTCTGCATGACTGGAGATCAAGCAATATGGAGGACAAGGCCGTGTTTACGTTTCAGCTCTGATGCAGGAAGAACTAGCCTAAATGTGAAAGACTGTCATCAGGGGTACTGGGCTAAATACTGTCAAGGTGGTGCAACCAAAATTCCTTGTTAATGAAGTTCCGGATAAGTAAATATCATGATGGAAAAGTGACCAGGGTTAGCTTTAAATGCTTAGTTCCACCAACCCATGAACGACGCTAACTAATCATAACCTAAGCTTTTGTTCATTATCCTCATTTCACAAAGGTTCTAAGGTACATTGTGTTTGCATGCTTGAAAATAAACAAGCCGTTGGCCAAGGTTTCAGCTATGACATCAGGGGTTCTGTCCTCACATCGCACTCAAAGATCTTGAAGTCTGACTAGCATGTTCATTTTCTGTTCACATCTTTAAGGTGTGTGTTGGAGGAGCAGAACTGCTTGGTTTGCGCTGCTTGGTTTTGAATTTGCTTGGTTTCTGCTCGATTTTGAGTGGTCTATCGGCCATCGGGCATGCTAAGTAACTGCGCCTAGCAAAATATTTTCTACTGCACATCGGCTGGTGAGCGTACGCAGCAGGTGGAAGGATCTGGAATGACTAGCATGTGGTTGCACAGCGTGGTTACGTAGGAAATGTTTACTGAGCTTTTGCAAAAGTAAATAAAGGAGCAGGGTTTATTTTCTTTGAACCTACTTTTCTGACTATGGATTTAAAAAAAAACACTAACATCCCGGGGATGAAGCCAGGTCGTCCCGGGATAACGATCTCTCTAACCCCTGGAGCCCACACATGCATTGATGGACACAGCAGACATCCGAACCGCAACAATTAACCGATTAATCGCCACCTATTAAATTAATCGGCAACTATTCTGATAAGCGATTAATCGGTTCAATTCATTTTTAAGGGAGAAAAAAAAGTCAAAATTCTCTGATTTTCTCTGTCCTGGCACCACGGTGGTAGAATGAACTCCCGCTGAGGGTCCAAACAGTGGAATCTTTCAAGACTCAAAGCTTTTACCGCACTTACAGCAGTCTTGTTCTTCACAAGTTTTGTGTACTTTAGTATTTTACTAAATATTATACTTTAGGTATTTTCAGGTTACAGGACTTGTTTTGCTTGTCATTGTTTGTATTAAGTATTGTATGGTTCATTTCTAGCAGTATCATAACGCAAAGTATCTTGAATTCAGATCTAGCAGCTTCTGAGTTAATGGCTAAGCACTTCTGTATGTCCTTCTGCTCTTTGTAATGTAAATGATTCCAGTTTTTTTTTCCGACTGAATATTTTGTGGTGTGGACAAAGAAAAAACAATTTAGGACGTCATCTTGAGCTTTGGAAAACACTGATCACTATTTCTAATCATGTTCTGTCATCTTATAGATGAAACAACTAATCGATTAATCGAGAAAATAATCGACAATGAAAGTAATAGAATTGCAGGCGTAGCGCACATGCAAAGGTGCATTGCATAACTGCGTGTTTGTGTAGCGTAAGGCGGTGCACCGCCATATTCACAAACACAGAGACTCTAAAAACTCCTCCTGTTTGTTTTGTAACAGGAGAAACAGTGAACAGTGAAGTGTGTGTGTGTGTGTGTGTGTGTGTGTGTGTGTGTGTGTGTGTGTGTGTGTGTGCGCGTACACGTGATAAAGGCAGTTTCTCTCGAACCTGTCTGACCGGGCGAGGCAGAAATGTCAGCTTGACGGCGACTGTTCAGCCCTGGCCTGGTTTTTATGTAGACACTTTCACTTCAAGTCAGATGATAATATGGAAATGACAGGGAAATCAGACCCAGCCGTGCACACAAGCCTGCCAGGGCTTCACCTTCTGAACGAATCAGGAAGCTTGAGCTTTTAAAATGGAACAGGTCAAGAAAAAAAAAAAAAGAAAAGAAAGAAAAAAAAAAAAAAAAAGCTTTCTGGGTTTTTTTTATGTTAAATTTGAACTTGCACAAGAAACTCAGCTCTTTATTTTTTACACTTGGTGTTCATATCATCCTCACCTCCCTCCTTTACAGAACATTTACACAATGTAACCCAGACTTAAAATCATCCCGAGCACCCAGTTTTCACAAAGACTAAGCAGAAAATCATCCCGAGACGAAGTTGGACAAAAGAACACGAGAGATAAAACAGCATGTGGAGTAAACAAAGGCTTCCTTGTCATGCAGGAGATAAACGCTGAGCGGTGTGAACCAGCAGGGCCGGATTCCTGGCGTACCAGGGCACCGAGATACGTAAACAAGTTACGGGAACTCTAGGCTCTCTGGCCTTCGCTGTTCTGCTTAAACACACAGGTGTTATCTGAAACCCGTGCAGTTGAAGGTGAAATGGGAGGAACCGCTCAAGTCTGCTCCTTCACCCCGGACTCTGTATATTATAAAAACTACAAATCCTCTCACAATAAGTCAAATTATTTCTTATCTGACTTACAGTGAAGGCAGAATCCAGTCAAAGTGTACAGACGAGCAGTTCAGGGTCGAGGATCTTGCTCAGGGGTAAAAACACCGGCCTTCAGAGCTGGGATTTGAACTCATAGCCTTCGGGTTACCAGTTAACCACAGACCTTTGCTACCCACAGAATAAGTAATAAACAAACAAACAGAAAATATAAATTTTCCTCAATATTATAACAATTATTATTATTATTATTATTTATTATTATTTTTTTTAATTATAATTTAATGGATTTGTTTGTGCTTACTATTTTATTTTTTTATTATTATTACATTTTTTATTATTATTTAATTATTTGTTTTTATTTTTTTATTTTATTTTTTTTTGCATTATGGGAAGCTACTACAGAGCAAACCAAGTGTATTTGTATTGCATTTATATAGTTTTGTTTTTTATTCATTTATTTGTTATTTATTATTTATGAATCTCACCTTATATATTGATTAGACTTTTTTCTTTTTTACTTATCTCTCTATTTTTATGCACTACGAATGCTGATTATTTATTATTATTACAGGTGTACTTCTAGTAGTCTTAGCCAAACTTAAATATATTAATAAATATATAGAAATTAATATTATAATAAACATATTAACATGCATTAATCATGTTAAATATATATTATATACAAGATTATATTTGATTATTTTAATTGTTTGTTTTTCTATCTAAAAAAAAATCTAATTAGCTATTTTATATCTAATAAAATCTAAAATCTAGATAAAATCTGTTTAAAAAAAAAAGTTGTGGCCAAAATTATTGCATAGTAAAAATTAAACTTTTGGTGAATTATGTTAATATCACACTAAAAAAATAAATATCCAACCTTTAACTGAAGAAAAAAAAATTATCATGAAATTATTATTTTCTTTTACAAAAACAAGATTCTTTTTAACAAAAGCACAAGCAGTTTTTTTCATTTCCATTTAACTTCATCAAAGTGTCTAGGAATTTTCAAGTAGTAATCCATGACCTCCTTTTTTCCACGGGAAACAGAATTTATTTATTAAAGTTAAATCAATAAAAAATCAAGTTAAGAATTAGAATGTAATATTATATGAGACTACACCAGCATCCTGTGCAATGTAACCATGACAACATCATAAATGACAGTTTAGATCTGATACTACAACAAGAAAACATTAATAATTACATTATTTATTCTTCCAGGGTAATCAGGTTACTGAATAAAGAGGACACGAACAGAGAGAGCGACAGTTTGTAATGACACATCAGTAACGTCAGTCAGGTCTTTGTCATGGCTTCCTTTCTTCACGGCTCAGAGGTTTTAGTCACTAGTAAAACCAGGACAAGAGGAAGGTACAAATCATGCATGGAAAATGAAAAAAAAAAGCTTGTGTCTTTAAAAAGAACCTACTGCCACTGAGGGAGAAAGGAGAGGAGAAGAACGAGCAGCTCTTAAAGTGAAGGCAGCATTACAGAGCGTGCCAGCAGATCTGCTGATTTAAACCGACACACTGTTACGAGACCACATGAGAGATTTCAGAATAGCATCAAACGCAGACGGCTCTGCTGCACGCGCTCGCTATGGGCTCGTGTTCAGGAAGGGTGTGTGGACTGACGACAGCGTGCACAGGGTAGCTCTTACAAGTCTGTCTGTGTTCAGTACTTTCAAATTCACTAATAAAAAAAATACTAAAGTTTAAAAAAAAAAAATTAAGAAAGAAGTCTGAAGAAAAGCTCATCTGAAAGTCCATTTAGTGGACTTTCAGACTTTAATGTATGGATGTGTGTGTGTGTGTGTGTGGCTCCAACCCCCCCATTGTTTCGACCTGTCCTGCTCATCACTTCCTGACAACAGACGGTCACAACAGTGCCACTCGGCTCACAATACTGCCACTCGCCGCACATCGGTTGCTACGGTGACGGAGACAAGACTGAGCAGCGCAAATGGCATTGATTGGTAATTAATGAGACTGGACTGTGGATCAAGCAATTAAAAACGTGTTAATGGCTGGGAAAAGTGACGAGGCGATACATGGAAGGAAGGAATTCTAAAGCAATATATATATATATATATATATAAATAATAAATACTACTAATTATAATAGTAGTTAATAATAAATAAATAAATAAATACTTTTTCTAACGCAACTGTATGAGTTATTAATGTGGGAAGGCTGCCGTCGTCCATGTGCAATCCGTGGTGTGCAGATGTCACATTTTGTCTAAAAAAGATTATAAAACTAAACTTGTGCTGTAATACAATACAGGATTTTAAACAAATATTCAGAAAAACGTATTAAAATGCTAAAAAAAAAAAAACTTTGAAAAGATGATGATGATGATGATGATGAAGATGATGATGATGCACTAAACAGCTATATATGCAAATTAGTACCCAGACGCCCCTAATACTACGGAAATGGTCGGAATGTAACCATGGCAACAAGTACGAAAGGCACGTCGGTCTAAATTTACTAAACTGAACTAATCATTTTAATGATGCGGTAAGAAATTCTTTACCAGCAACGCTGAGCGCAAGTCACAAAGCAAGCTAATGTCGTTGGAAATGTTACCATAGCAACAAACTTATGTGATACTAACCTTACCGACATGTGTGGGAGATAGATAATCAACACGGTTAGCTGAATAATTCTACAAAGGCTTGGCTTTTCTTCCACATCGTTCAGGTGAGATGAGAAAGTTAAACATGAGGTAAAAAAAGAGGTAAATAACCATGATATAAGCGATACTGCGTGTAACCATGGCAACAAACGTATGATAGTAACCTATTGAGATTGAGATGTGCGAGTGGGATATCGAGAGTTAAAGGAAGTAAGATGCTGGGCTGGTATCTATTGGTATCTAATTATTTTCACATATAAAACGATTTAAGAGTAAGAATCACGCCGAATCGGCTGGGTCATGTTGTACGAACTCTGCGCAATGATTGACGCCTAAACAATAAGAACATCTGGGAATCTAAGAGGATCAACAGCTGCATTTCCAAATGCAGATCTGCTTCAGATTCGAGCCACACAAAAGTAAATAATTACAGGCTGAAGGTCGTTGTTGTACCACTTCTACATTCCTGTTAGTTCTTTAGTTCATCTGACTGGAAATTCTGGCTGATTGTCCAGGAAAGAAGAGCTGCACCGGATGACCTGCGCTGCTTCTGGACACAAAGTCCAAAATCACAAAGGAGGGAAAAGAAAACTCAAGCATGATAGGATTCTTTGTGCTATTATATGAAGCCTCCTTCACCAAACTGACCCTCTTGATCCTAAAGAAAGCTTTCTTTCTCCTTCACACACACACTCACACTCACACACACACTCCTCGTCCCGGCCTCATCCCCCTTTCTCTCGAAGGTTGCTTGTGTGGTCAGGATTATGGCTGACCCGTAATTAAAGCGAACGAAATAGTAACAACGAAAAGGAAACGCCCAGGAGCACCTCTACTCAACATGCAAATGTTAAATCTAAACAATATGCACCAGTAATGACGTGCATCCCCAGGAACCGTGGTGGCTTCAAACACTGAGAGTTACATACCGTTTAGACACCAGTCAAAAGGAAACAAATCTGCCTTTAGATATTATTTTAAAAAAATAAAGAAAAACGGCCAAAAGAAGCGCCTTTGCAAAACAAATATCGCAATGCGTAGCTGTACTGTAAGTCTGAGCAACATGACAAAGATCACAATACCTTGAAGACATCTGATATAAAATATGTATTAGGATACGATTTCTACATCAGTATCAGCTTCTTACTGCGTTTTTATATTAATAAAGCGTACTGTCATATGATTTACTCTGATAATAATATATAATGTCGTACTGACCAGCTCTAATGGGAATTTCCCAGTTGGACACGATGATCAATGATCAAGAGTGTGTAAGGTGCTGAAATTCACAATATACAGGGGTTAGACAATGAAACTGAAACACCTGTCATTTTAGACCACAATAATGTATTAGTATGGTGTAGGGC
>JANCOA010279792.1:0-10160 GCA_024363135.1 Leptodoras oyakawai | reverse complement strand
TATGTGTCTGTTTACTGTTGCTGTTGGAAGTGTATGAAGCAAACATAGACTTTATGACGTTTACATACACTGTTTGTGGACATGAATGTCTAGTCAATATAGGGCTTTCAATGAACTGTTTCTTTGAACTTTTTAGTTTTTTTTTTTTTAACTGGGTCAGATTACATACATTTTTAATAGAAAAAACAAGAATTTGGTGCACAAATTACAGTTTGGGGGTACACTGTACCAGCTGTGGTAGTAGCATCATGCTTTTGCTGCCAGTGGAATCAGTATCATTACCAAAGTGTATGGAATAATAAAAAACAAAGACTACCTTAAAATTCTTAAGAATAAACCATAAGCTAGACAGTTGAAACTTGGACAAATTAGGTCTTCCAACAGTACAGGGACCACAAACACTGTTCAGAGCTGGTTGGGGAATGGATAAAGCAGACTATCATTAAGCTTTTGAAAGTCCTGACCTCAACCCTATTGAAAATACAAGGACTGGTCTTAAAGGTCAGGTGTGTGCCAGGAAACCAACAAATTTAACTGAACTCTACCAATTCCGACAAGAAGAGTGGTCAAATATCCAACCAGAATTCTGTAAGAAGCTTTTTCATAACTGCCACAAGCTTGTTCATGCCCATTAAAAGCAGCTGGTCAGGGTGCACATACTAGGTGTATAATTATTACTCTGTGTTGATTGCAGATAAACCAAAAACTTAAAACTTGTGCACCGAATTCTTGTTCTCTTCTATTAAGTGTGTTTTAACTCTATCAATCTTGTATACATGCACACATTTACAAGCCATTTTATTAGGAATTCCTGCTAATTGATTTATGCAATTGCCTAGTAGGCAAATCGTGAGGTATCACTGGAGTGCATAAAAACAGGTCAACACTTTCAATTATGTTTAACATCAACCATCAGAATAGGGAAAAATTTAATCATTTGAGGGTACAATGGGCAAAGGCTCATTAAAATGGGACAGATGAAAATTGAAAAAACATCACCAGGTCTGATGAATCTTACTTTCTGCTGCAACATATGGGGTCTTTTAGGGTCAGATGGCATCAGCATCATGAATCTATGAAGCCTGAGTTCTGTAACAGTTCAGGCAGTTGTAATGGTGTGGGCAGTGTTTTCTTGGCACACTTTGGCCTTCCTAATACCAGTCAAACATCATTTGAAACACATTATGGGCTTAATTCTTACAATGACCACAACCTACTGTTTTATTGTGGTGTCTAATAAAGTGGCTGGACATAACTACTAGTTATATTTTAAATTACAAACCTGGATAACTGAATGGAAAATTATGATGAATGCAGACACATCTAGGAAGGTGAACATTAAAGTCATATCTTAAACTTTGATCTGTGACACTGACATGGTAGTGTGATATATGAAAAAAATCTTTTTGAGCCATTCTAATCTGGCTTCTCTATATTGCATAGCACTGAGGCAGCCCTCTTACAGGTTGTTAATGATCGTATCTTTTCTACTGATTCCAGTGCTCTCACTATTCTGCTCCTTCTAGACCTAAGCTCTGCTTTTGACACTTTTGACAAGGTGTTTTCACACCAAACAGTTCTAAGGACAAATCTGGGTGGAACATTTACTATTTTTGTGTGCTTTGTCTTATTTTGTGATATTGATAATAGAAGTAAATACATAAAGATCACACTGTAAATGGGCTGTTTGCCAGAATCGCTTCGAGGCCGATCGATAGTCCTTCTCCATGGCCTTACTGAACTCCTCCCAGTTCTTGGTTTTTCCCTACGCAACTGCTCGAGCAGCAGCATGCTTGGCTTCCCGGTACCCATCAGCTGCCTTGGAAGACCCAGAGGCCACCATGGCCTGATGGGTCTTCTTCAGCTTGATGGCATCCTTTACTTCTGGTGTCCACAACTGGGTTCCGGGGTTGCCGCCACAGCAGGCACCGGTGACCTTGCGTCCACAGCTCCGAACGGCCGCATCGACAATGAAGGCTGAGAACATGGTCCACTCAGACCAAATGTCCCCAGCCTCCCCTGGTAGCTGTGAGAAGTTCTCCCAGAGGTGGGAGTTGAAGACCTTCCTGGCAGAGGGCTCAGCCAGATGTTCCCAGCAGACCCGAACAATACGTTTAGGCCTGCCAGGTCTCTCCAGCCTGCCCCTCTGCCAGCAGATCCAACTCACCACCAGGTGGTGATCGGTTGACAGCTCTGTCCCTCTCTTCACCTGAGTGTCCAAGACATAGGGCCGGAGATCAGATGAGACGACAACAAAGTCTATCATGGACCCGGCCAACATGGTGTTTGTTATGGACATTCTGTAACTAGTGCAGAAGTCCAATAACAAAACTCAACTCGGGTTCAGATTGTGGAGGTCGTTCCTCCCAAAGGCCCTCCTCCAGGTGTTACTGTCATTGCCTACGTGGGCGTTGAAGTCCCCCAGTAAAACAATGGAGTCCCCAGTTGGGGCACTTTCCAGTACCCCTCCCAAGGACCCCAAAAAGGTCGGATACTCTGAACTGCCATTTGGTCCATAGGCACAATCAACAGGCAGAGCCCTCCCTCCTGCCTGAAGGTGCAGAGAAGCGACCCTCTCGCTCACTGGGCTAAACTCCAGCTCGAGACGGCTGAGCTGGGGAGCTATAAGCAAGCCCACATACAAGCAGCCCATCGTCTCTCACCCTGGGCAACTCCAGAGTAGTGGAGGGTCCAGCCCTTCTCAAGGAGTTGGGTTCCAGAGCCCAAGCTGTGCGTGGAGGTGAGCTCGAATATCTCTAGCCGGTACCTCTCAACCTCCCCCGCAAGCTCAATTTAGCTGAGCTCCTGCACCCTTACTGCCCTGCCTGAACACTTCAGTCCTCTAATAGGCTCACAACCTGCCTCTTCTTTTGGAACTTTGATTCTTCTCACTGAAGATTTTTTTTTTTCTTTTATGTAAAGCAACCTTGGGTATGAGAAAGATCCTATGTAAATGGAACTGGCAGTGTCAATGGATACCAGCCTAAATTGTTCTCTCAGCTTGCTTTATTGATAGAAATAGTAACAATATACAATATTATAATTAAAATACTCTGCTACACCATCCAGTGGAAAAGTTATAAATCAAGTCCCTACCATGTCAGTACCCCTTCCCTTCTGAGAATATTTCCGATGCTAATTGTGCATTATTCTGTCTTTCTTGGAACTGTATCTCCTTGAGTCCAAAGACAGAACGAGCATGTTAATTCCCCCATATGTAGAAAACTGATGGATGTTCAATTAATGCTATGTATGTGTTGACTAACATGTTGATGTCCATGTGTTTATCAACTTTTAATATTGGATTTGATCTGTTTTTGCCTTTTATCTGCTCTTTAAAATTAAATATAATATTTTAGATTTTGTACTATGCTGTTCAGCATATTATTAGTGTTGTGTTGGATCAAGTTTGGGATTACTTCTGTTGGAAGCAACAAATGTTCAGCATAAATCTACCATACCTACTTTATACACTGTTCTCTCATGTCAGGAAGTAGGAGGTCTGTCCAAAAAGTAATGAGAATTATAATTATTTATTTATTGAAAAATATTATAATTCAGTATTATCACCTTCAGAATATGATCCTTGTGAATGCACATAACACTCCCAACACCTCTGCCATTTTTGGTAGCAGTACTTGAAATTTTCAGTTGTGAGGGTGTTCAGAGCCTCAGTCATGGCTCTAAGGATGTGTCTAAGGATCTGTAAGGATACTGTGCCAACTTGTGTTAATCTTGGAGAAGGAAGAGGAAATCATGCAGAGACAAATTGGGCCTATAGGGTGGATGTGACTGTGAGAGCCAAACAATTCTCTCACAGCCAGTGAAGTTGTCACGATAGAGAATCCATCATTAGAGGCAATCTGATGACACACAAACCCTTCTTCCATTCATGGAACATGTTCCATTTACCTTTTGGCCTTCTTGTACAAACTCTTGAGACTCAAAAAAGACTGTGAGAACAGTGACTTGATTTGTCATGATCATGTCATGTGCCATTCAATACTTTGTCTTTTTGTCTCAGGATCATACTCCAGCATCCATGATTCATCTCCTGTGATCACTCTGTTTAGGAAATCAGGCTTTCTTGTTAAATGATCCAACATTTGTGCCAAACTCGCTTGCATTGTTCCAGTGACAAGGCACTTCATTAGGGTTTCACAAAAACAAATGGCTGGGCACTGTGAAAGCTAGAGTGCAACTGAAATGGGTCCTACTGTTTATCCAAGATCCCAATGTAATCGACCTTGAATCACCCTCTCCATGCGTAAGCCCTAGGGACCATGGGAATTTCGTTCTCATTACTTTACGGACAGACCTCATATAAGCTATGAAATATGCATACTAAATTTTTAGACTGTAACAAATTTTAAATTTCACTTTCTGCATGACAAGTTTCACTTTCTGGGCAGAATGCATGAAATTGCAGAGAGTACAAGAAGCTGTTATTTAATTGTAATTGCATTTCAGTCATTATATCTGGGTCCTATTATGAAGTTTGGTACAGAAGAGCAAAAGCAGCAGTGGATATCTCCCTTTACCACTGGGGACAAAGTAGGCTGCTTTGCTTTGAGTGAGCCAGGTATGTAATTTCACTTTGTGCATGCTTTCCAAATCATCCTTTACAAAACAGAGAATGTCATTTACTTGTCATGCTGTGCTCACTTGCTGCATTTATAAATGCAGTAAATGCTGTTAGTTGGAAAGGTTACTTGAAATTCCAAGTAGGTGTGAATGGTTGTATGTCTGTTCGTCTGCGATACACCCTGAATTGACAGGTGTTCTGTCTACCTTCATCAAATGTTTGTGGAATAGGTTCCATATCTACCACAATGCTAAACAGGTAAACTGAAGATGAATAAATCAATAAATAAATAATTAAAGCAGTGTTAGAAATAAATGTTCTAATTGCATATTTTAACACTGCCACATTGGATATTAGATGATAATAAGATACAAGATGCTTTTGTAGTGTAAAACCAACCAATAAGAGAGTTTTCTAGTCTTAATAAACTGCAATTATAGATCCCATGGACCTTTATTTATTGTTCTAGAAGGTTTAAGAATGCACTGCTAGGCTAAACACTTGGAGTTGATTTAACACCCTTGAATCCTAGCAGGTGAGGGTGGTTGGAACGAGGTGGTTCTTTCTTCTGCCTTCCGCCATGGACTCGGGCCCAGTCTCCAGTGTGAGTTAGCCTGCCAGGATTATGGCACCTCTCTGGACGCCCTCATTTCCTTAATGATTCACCTCAATCAACACCTCTTAGCCCAGACCAGTTTCCTGCGAGAGGCTTTCATGGCAACCTGCCACCCTGCTCCAGTGAGGAGACCCCTATGCTGTTTGACTTGGTTCTGGCCATGAAGAGGGAACGTTGTTGTCACTGGGAGATAAGATAAAAAAAACTATGCTTTTACGCTGGATCAGACCAACACCAGGTCCCCCAATGCCCATCCTGTCCCACTCCACCCCATTGTATAACACTGAACCCCTGTCTGGATTCCCAGGACTGCGCACTGACAGTGAGTGTCACCACCATTTCATCCATAGCTCAGGAATTCAGACCTCTGGTTCAGGTGTCCATTCCGAACAAAATCATTACTGTTCTTGCCCTTATAGAGTCTGTAGCAGAGGGCAACATTCTCAACACTGACCTGGCGTGGGATTGGAACCTCCTCCTGGAGCCACTCACCTCATTGATGCAAGTAGCAGCAGCCAATGGTCTACCCCCTCTCACCTGCAGAATCGCAGTCCATGAAAGGCTATGTGATGGACACCCTGCAGAGAGGATTCATTCGCCTTTCCAAGTCGCTAGCCACAGCAGCAGGGTTTTTCTTTGTGAGCAAGGTGGAATTCTGAGACCCTGCATTGATTATGGAGGCCTCAATGATGTCACCCTCAAGTACTCTTATCCCCTCCAGCCTTGGAGAAGCTGCGCACAGGTATGAATACCTGGTTATGCTATTTCGGCTTGGCTGACGCCCCCTCGGACTTTCAGTCCTTCATCAATGAGGCACTATGGGACATGTTGGGAAGATTCATCATTGCTTACCTTGATGACATCTTGATCTATTTGTCCTCCCTTCCAACTCAAATCGAACAAGTACACCAGGTCCTCCAATGCCTTCTCCAGAACTGCCTGTTTGTCAAGGTAGAGAAGTGTGAAGTTCATGTACAATATAATACCTTACTAGGGTACATCCTGTCCACAACTGGGGTCACCATGGAATAGTTCAAGTTCAAGGCAGTGCTGGAGTGGCCTCAACTTTGCACAGTTAAGGAGCTACAGTGTTTCCTGGAGTTTGCTAACTTTTATTGGTGCATTATCAGGGGGTTCAGCACTATTGTGTCTCCCCTCACGTCCTTACTCAAAGGCAAGCCCTGGCATTTCGTCTGGACTCCGCAGGCCGAGAAAGCCTTTACTTCCTTGAAGAGGTCCTTTTCCTGTGCACCTATCCTTAAACATTTGTAATAGAAGTTGATGCATCAGGGGGTGGGGGCAGTTCTCTCCCAATGCCAAGGAGAGCCCCCAAGCTCTACCCCCTGGCATACTACTCTCACAAGCTAAACCAGCACCCCTTTATGGTTTAAACGGATCGCAGGAACCTTGAGTACCTAAGAACTGCCAAGAGATTAAACCCCAGGCAAGCCAGATGGTCCCTTTTCTTCTTGTAAGAGCCCTTGTAAAGAGCCCTACATGACAGCTTTCTATTAGATGTTCACATGCTGAAACAAGGCAAACCTATTTGCCCACTTAGCTGTTTGAGCACACTCTCCCCAGAGTATGACTAAAGTTTGGGTTTCATCAGGAAGGCTGAAACTCTTTCAGACAACACTGTACATGCCAATGTCCTCAGTCCTGATTCCAGGAGTCCTGATAAAGGATTGTGTTGATTGTGATCTTGATTGTGAGTATTTGCTGAAACCAGAAAGACTTATTGGATATTATGGGGGTGACAGGCTGAAAAGCCCAGCAGCAATGCTTGGAATATTGAAGGTGGTGTAACAAACCAGAGGCTCCAGAAATGGCTGACGTATCAGTGTGGGAGTACTTTGAACCATCAATCAGAAAATGTCTGGCAGAGTAATTTATCAGTTTGAGTCGAAACCCCCTATATCCACCACACTTTGGCAGAGTTTGGGAGAGGGAGATAAAATCTGTGAAGGTCGGTTTCTCTCCAAGTGGTTCTCAAAGATCAAGTTGTGCTATACTTCCTCAGTTCTTGCTGACACAGAACCCATCACTCCAACCCTTCTCCTAATGGAAATGTGAGATGGCTCTCTAGGTCAGGTGACTTGTGGTCTGAGTGTGCTATTGGGTCATTGTAGATGAAGGCACAACCAAGTGCTAGCTGGAATCAGTTCAGCTGCAAGTACCTCCCTAATCTCTAGTTAAGACAGAGGCAGACATCCACCCTGAAGCTGGGCAAGTCCACCTGGTCATTGGTCCACAGCTACCCAGGGCACATAATTCAAGTCCATCTTGATGATGATGGACAAGTAAGGGCTGTTGATGTGGACATTCATTTGTAAGATTTGGAAATGTTTATGTAATGGTTTAGGAGGCTGAGTTGGTATACTTGCAGTGCATCGCCTCTATCTGTTCGCCTGACCTCACAGTTATCTTATATCGCAGGCGAAATAAGACTGAAAAGGTTATACAAATAACACTGGAAGGTTCCACAGTTAGCACTGTAACTGGAAGCATTGTTAGTTCAATTCAAATATCATGAGAAGATTCAGGTAGTCAAGGGAAATCTTTGTACATAAAAATCACTGCTGAATATGCCTGACCATGAAGCCTTCAGCTGGTATTGTTTGAGAAACTGTCATGCTCTTGTGATGGACATAGACCCAGGAATATTTTGGAATATCACTGTTACTTAACACAGTCTGCCACTGCATCAAATAAACTTTATTATGCAAAGAGAATATATTATTATGCCATATATTAGTTTTGTGTAGAAATACTGTAATAATATATGTAATATATGGCTTCCACTTTGCATAATACAGTTTGCATTTCTTGGTGAGTTCTCTGGATCCAAAGTCATCTGAGATTAACCAAAAGACAGCGGAAATGTGTTCTGTGGTTAGACAATTGTTTTTGGAAAAAAATGTGCAAAAGATGAAAAAGACCATCCAGACTGTTACCAATGAAAAGTGCAAAAACCAGCATCTGGGCTGGGATGGGGGTGCATCAGTGCCCACTGCATGGGTGACCTGCATATATATGTGAAGGCAACATTGATATAGAGGCTAATGTTGCTATTTTGGAGAAACCTATGCTGCCGCCAAGACAACTTCTTTTCCACTGAACTCCATACCTGTTTCAGCAGGAAAATGTCAGGTTGTATTGTACAAGTTACAACAGCATGGCTTGACTGGCCTGCCTGCAGATCAGATCTGTCTCCTGCTGAAAATGTATGCTGCATCATGAAGAATAGAATCAGACAACTATGACCACAGACTGTTGAGCAACTCAAGTCTTGTAAACAGCAAGCATGGTCAAAATTTCACTTACAAAGCTGCAGCAATTAGTATCTTCAATTCCAAAATGATAAAAAAGTAGAATTAAATAGAAAGATGATGTGTCCCAGTAGTGAACATGCCCCTGTGCCAACGTTTTTGAATGTGTTTCAGGCAACAATTTTTTAATTTGTTTCTATTTAACAAATATAATTAAGTTCATCATTGAAAACACTGAAAAACTTTTATATAACCTTTTGTATGTTAAAGCTTCAAGTGAATTTATACATTTACATTTCAGTTTTGATTGCATTTTAAGAAAGTGTCTTTTTCTGGAAACTGTGTGTGTGTATGTATGTGTGTGTGTATATATACAGTTTAAGTACATTATGTGGAATTCCTGAAAACGAATCAAGTGAAACAGCTTTTTTGTAGAGAGAACTCATGTTTGATACAAAGGAGCAAATGATGAACAGCAATTTAAAGCAAAAAACAATGGGAGGAAAAAATAGAAAATCCTAAAGCTTGCTGTGACACTGGTATTGGCACCCTTAACAGAAAATCAGTATGGAAACACATTTTTCTGACCTGTGATAAATTGTCATTTCCCATGTGGCATGAATTATCCAATGAATGATGACTTCAGTGTTTAAAAAATCCATGTTTATCCTCCTTTCCTTTGTCATAATGGTAAAAACAATTAAGCTGTCTGAGGACATCTGAAAACACAAGACCTCCAAAGGGTGTAAGACCATCTCCAAAGATCTTGGTATACCTGTTTCAACAGTGCACAATGTTATTAAGAAGTTTGCCAAGCATGAAACTGTCAAGAACTTTATGGGCCAAGGAAGAAACCATTGCTGAAGAAAAGACATATAAATCAATGATTGACCTTTGCCAAAGAGTACTTGGACAAACCATAATCTTTCTGGGAAAATGTTTTGTGGACAGATTAAACAAAAATAGAGCTTTTTGACAATGCACAGAAACTGTTTGTTTACAGACTTGCAGCACAATGGAGCTTGTAAGGAAAAGAACACCCTAACAACAGTTAAGTATGGTGGAGGATCCAAAATGCTGTGGGGCTCTTTTGCTGTGTCTGGTTTTGGAGGCCTTAACCATATCACAGGAATCTGAAATCAGAGAATTAATAAGATATTTTAGAGAAAAATGTCATACCCATTGTAAGCAAACATGGCTTGAGTCAGAAATCATGGGTCCTCAAGCAAGACAAAGAGCACACATACAAAAGCACACAGGAATGCTGAAAAGGAAAAAATGGTTTTATAATTGCCAGCAGCGAGTCCTCACCACAATCCCTTCAAAATCTTTGGGGTGAGCTGAAATCTGCTATTGGTGAAAAGAACTCTGCAAACATTCAAGAGCTTGAACAAACTTCAAAGGAACAGTGGGAGAAAATATCAGCTGAGAAGTGCAAGAATCTTATAGATGGCTTCAAGAAACGTTTGGAGGCTGTCATTACTGCCAAAGGATGTGCAACCAAATATTATTGATGGGTGCCTTTATTGCTGTCCATTCTGGGGTTTTTTTTCAGTTTCTTATTTGAAATTACATCATGTAACTTGAAAAACAATGTTCTTTTATTTGGCACATTTCCACTTATTTTTGAATATATTGTACAAATAATTAATGGGTGCCAATAACATATTATATTATGTTACTATATATA
>JANCOA010278450.1:0-10169 GCA_024363135.1 Leptodoras oyakawai | reverse complement strand
GATTGAAAAATTGTGCAGTGAAAGACAGTCACATCCATCTCACTGAGCTAGGGCATTTTTTATTTAATTTTTGTTTTATTTTTGGGCCAGGGGGGGCACAGTGGCACTTACCATCCACAAAGGGGGCCCCACATTTAAAAAGTTTGAGAACCGCTGTGTTAAAGACTCCCTCCAGTTTTAAGACATATGAAAATAAACAGCTTAGTAATCATTCTTTTATAATAATAATAATTATTATTATTATTAATCATGTTTTCTATTGTTATTCCACAAAAAAGGTCTATCACCTGATCAAAATGGCATCTACTACTTCTACCTCATTTAAAAAAAGTTATGAATATGCAAATATTATTCACTTCAAAAGTTTAACTGCTCCAGGCTTTGTTGTGGCATCCCCTCCCCACATCTGCATTACCCCATGCCTGTTCCTTTTCCACTCAGCAAAGACTCCATGGATATATTATTTAAGAATTACTTAAAACTAACCTTCATGGAACACACCGAAACATGAACTTACCTCTGCTCAGATACTCTATATTAATATCTTCAATATTGGCAAAAAAGTGGCATAAGCAAATGAACAAATCTTGCAAATCACCTCAAACAAGCCCTGAGTGCACCCTAAAACAAGGATAGACTGACAGAAAAGAGGGGACACAGACAAAGACACAATTTAAATTTACATTTATGGCATTTGGCAGATGCCCTTATCCAGAGCCACTTACATTTATCTCAATTATACATACACTATGTTTTACAACCAGTGGCCACCTTTTAGACTTCCTCAATTAAAAAAAGGAAACCAAACTAAAATAGGGGACGTGTGTAACTGCACAGTTTGCAGTGACTAATTTCCTGGATATGTGTCACAAGGTCTAGTACATGGAAACCCTGAAAATGCATTGTTTGTAACTTACAACCGATAATTATAGTAATATCTATTAAACTGTGATTTGTTTTGTTACTCTCTTGGGAAGATCTGGAATTTTATCTTATTTCCAGTGAGATCCATTTTTAATCATGACTAGTTTAGCATAAATTCCAGAGTTTCCATAAAATCCAAAGGGCATCTATTATACAATAGTCTTTATATTCTGTATAAAGGTCATGCAGATGCAGAACTATACAACTAGAAATATTGAAGATTGTCTTGATCTTTTTGCAGAGGTTTGTATTTTTCAGATGGAATCTGTCTTTGTCCTGTCCAGTGTGTCACCCTGTCAAAATTCTCACTTGAGTCAGCTTGAGTATGTGAATGTCCACAGTAAAAGGACGAAATGATAAATGATAGTAATTTTACCTCTTTGCTTGAGCTGGGGGTTAGGCTTGAGGGAGTACAAATATCCATTATTATTTAAATCACCAGCTAACTTTTCATTTAATACAGACTTACTGAGCATTTTATTAGGAACACCGGTACACCTAATCATTCATGCAATTATCTAATCAGCCAATCATGTGGCTGCAGTGCAATGCATAAAATCATGCAGATGCATCTCCCTGCAGCTTTGGGTAATGTACACATCAACCCTCAGCGAAGGGAAAAATATGATCTCACTGATTTTGACTGTGCCATGATTCTTGATGCTGGACGGTCTGGTCTGGGTATTTCTATACCTGCTGTTCTCCTCTGATTTTCACAAACAGCAGTCTCTGGAGTTTACACTAAACATCCAATAAATGGAAGGTCTATGGACAGAAATGGCTTATTTATGAGAGAAGTGACTTAATGACTTATGACTTACCTATGCACACATTAAAAGTAAAAAAAAAAGTCAAAAGAAGAAAGGTCCATTAAAAGAAGTCTATAACAGTGTGAGTGAATTGTGAGACATTGTGTGCTGTTCAGCCTCTTGGATGTACACACGTGCACTGGCTCAGTTGAACTCTATACTACTGAACTCCTCCTTCTTCTGAGAGCTAAATATAGTACAACTGAATCTTTAACTATGTTTATATTTTAGTGTAGTATAGTTTACGGTTTTGAATAGAAATCAAAATAGAATAGAAATTAATAAACATTTTACAAAATTTTAGACTTCAAACTTTTATATTCATTTGTTTTGTATTTCATTTGTTATATAACAAGTAAATAATTGAGCATGTTCTTTTATTCTTTCACATACATGTGAAAGCAAGTTATTGCTAAATTATATAAAATCTGACTTGCTTCTTACAGTATTGCATTGTACTGCATTCTACCATTTCTGTTTCAGCCACATAAACTGATGCACAATTACTGATACATTCTGGGTATTAACTCACAATTGAATCAAATGAGATGATCTGAGATGAGTTTTGCCAGCTTGGAAATCTTTCACGCACCATTGTAAGGCAGACAGGACTGAAGTGGTGTTTCTGTGAAGCTCTTCTCTAAGCCCTGGACTCTCTGAATGGTCACTGAGGGCTTCACTGCGACGTCTGTGCCAGTTCTTTGCCCTACTTGGTGACAAGGAGTGTGAGTATTTTGCCAGAGGCTGCAACAAGTGCTCTGTCATCTTATGCCACTGGCATCTGGGGTAGTTTGATCCCACAGTGATGCCACTGTCTTCTAAAGACAGTCTCATTTTGCACACAGCAAATAAAGAGTTACTCCAGGATTCCTTTCCTCAAGCTTTAGTGTCTAATTCACTTGTTCTATCATGGGGCAGAATGAGTGTACAACATACATATTTAATAGAGAAAAATAAGAAATTGGTGTACCTGAAATCAACACAGGATCAAAAATACACATACACCCACTAAGATTATTAATTCTGTGGTGCTATGAAAGTTTCAAAATGTTTCTAACTTGCCAAGGCCTCTTAACTTCCTGTTAGTTATTATGATTGACTACAACTGGTAGCTTCACTGTGCCCACGTAAACAGGGTTTGTCCAACACACAGTACAGTGGGAAAGTCCAAGGGGTTCAGTGCACATCTGAGAAAGATGATTGCAGATTTACAGTTACAGTTAAGTTAGGCCTGTTTCTTGGAGCATTTCTCTGCAACTGCAGATTAAAAGATCATCAGTTCAATCATTTGTGTGCAAGTACAAGTTATTGGGAGGTGTAGCCACTTTGCCAAGATCTGGAAGGAGAAAAGTGGAAACTGTTTTGGAAGGTCAGGAACAACCCAAGAACCACCAAGGCACACACTTACCATGAAATAGAAGCTGCTGGAACACCAGTGTCACTGCCTACAGACAAGCGAGGTTTACGTTGCCATGGACTGAGAGGCTGCCATCCAAGAAAATAGCCCCTGCTCCAAAAACAATACCTTCAAGCTCGACTACAGCTTGCAGCTGACCACAAGACCTTTTATAGTTTTATAGTCAGATGAGACTAAGATTGAGTTGTTTGGCCACAATGAACAGAGGTATGTTTGGAGGAGTGGTGAGAAATTCAACCCTGAGAAAACATAGTGGTGGTAGCATTGTGCTTTTGCTGCCAGTGGAACAGTGTATGGAATAATGAAGAAGACTACCTCAGACTTATTCAGAAGAACTCAAACCATCAGCTAGATGGTTGCAACTTTTCCAAAACTGCTTGTGCCAACAGAACAATGACCCCAGGCCAGAAAACACATTTAACTGAACGCTACCACTTCTGCTAAGAAGAGTGGTCAAATATCCAGACAGAACTCTGACTAAAGCTTGTTATGCCTACCCAAAACTAACTGGTCAAGGGACATTTGACCAATTATTAGGTCAATGTATAGTCATGTAATGTACAGTGATCAAAACATTAGTATTTCTGTTTATACTGTATTCTCGGTGGTTGCTAACACTTCCGGTCCTAACTGTGGCGCTATTGTGTTGGAATGCATGGCTTGCTTACGGCTAAAGGGAGACAGAATTCCTGTACTGCCGTTTGTTGGAAATGGTAGAAAGACAGCATTCTCTCTCTCTCTCTCTTTAGCAACAGATATTTCTCAGCACGTTTGAGCTAATTCCACTTTCAGTATGTGGTTAGGAAACAGTATCGGATGTTCATATTGCACATGAAAGCTTTATTTAACATATGGTTGCCTGTTGCCCTCCGAGTCGTTTAATTCTACGTCACGTGGTAGCTTGATGCTAGAACGGTTTCAATGCAAGTATTTTAAATGGGTTTTTTTTCATATGGGTTCGCGTGAAGTTCGGAGAAACAGTCAACAATTCCGATAATGTCCCGAACTGGAGCACACGGGGAACAAGCAGCCGGCTTTTGTGCACACTGACACGTGGAAAGTCAAGCAACTCCCGCCTTCGTTTTCTTGGAATTCCAGCCTCTCTTCGCCGCAGCCGTATCACTCCGCGCAGCGCACTATTCCCACGCCACGGCTTTCTTTCCTCCAAATCCTAGATGTCAGACACATTTTACAAGATGAACGATCTAGCATTTTTGCCAGCACACAATATTTTGCCACAATAATAAAAACCATTCGGTTTACGCATTTCAGAGATTGGTTTTGGCGCGAATTTGGACGTGGAAGGACACTGCGAGCGCTTCGGTAGTATAAAGTTAAATCCCCCCCCAGCGCCCCACCCACAACCTTGCCGTACCGCGTGGTCTTATGAGATGGGGTCTTGTAAATGTATGTTGGTTTAACAAACAACTTCATTGCGTAATTATTTCACGGTTTGCCAGTTCGCCGACATCTGCATCTTTGTTCTTACGTTTACTAGAGGACACTGAAGAACACGGTAAGGCGCACACTTTCACACAGCTCACCGTCACTGCGACGTGATCCGGCAGAAACGTGGTGCATGGGCATGCACGCCGCTTGCGTCTCCTAGGCTTTTTTTATTCTGTTAAAACTCTTTATTTGTATTCGCACTTATTTTTTTTTACTTAATGACATAATTAGCGTCGGATCTCAAATCTTTGGTTTTGGATACAGCTGTTAAAACCAACTTACTATTTTTTTTTTACACATGACCTCCGTAAACTTACGCGAGAGTAAATGCCGTAATGCAATTTTCATTTCAATTCTATATTTGAATAATTAGTGGGTCACTAACGAACATCTGTCAGTTTTGGAACCGAATTTAAAGCAGGTATTCTAGTGCCGTCATTTAAATGTATGAACGACGCGGCCTTTCCAGGTGTTGCATGACGTCACCAGCAACCTGGCGTGGGAATCGATAACCTGAAGCCCCGCCCACGACATGGAGTATTAAAAAGTAGCTGGAAATCGTCAGAATACTTGGAAAGTTTACTTGGGGAAACCACGTGGCCAGGGCAGCGTGCTTTAGTATTCCCCTTGTCATTAGTGCTCAGGGTTTTTCATCCACACAAGCAAAGGTGATTTCAGGGACTTCTAAAACAATGTCCAATAGAGACAGTACAGACCTACACCCGTGTGTGTGTGTGTGTGTGAGAGAGATCATACCTTTTTTTTATTTTACATGTTTTCCTGCTATTCAACAGTAAAGTATACAGTTTGGAATAATTCATCTGTTTATAAGCCAGACACTTAAGTTACAAGTTACTGTTAAGTGCTACTAGGCTACAGTAAGAAGAGATACAATAGGCTATGCCTTGCAGTTGGTAATATTATGTTCAGATTTGGACAAACAGCCCAAAAACATAAGTGTAACACTGTGCACTTTGCTGTAGCATGTAGTGGTTTGCACAAAATTTTGTCTACATGTATGTGTATGTCTTTTTTTTTTTTTTTAAATTAAGCACAGAATAAGAAAATATTATCGCTTGCTTTGTGAAGTAGATGCTCTCACTATACAGGCTACAGTCGGTGGTTTGAAAGTCAGGTGGGTGATTAACACACAGGCACCGCGTGTTCTTCTGTGGCGTGTATATTTGAGTTCCACCGCCACCTCTTGGCCTGGTGTACACACTACAGCGCTGTCACTTCTTCCTGTGTGGATGCTGATCAATTCTACAATGTAGTTGTGTGGATGCAACAAGACTTTTGAAGACACAAAGCAATCTCAGAACATTCAGTTGCTGTGTGTTGTGTCTGACAGTTTTCCTGTTTCCTAGGCTTCTGTGAACATGCTGCCGAGTCGTTCTCCACCTCATGACTGGCTTGGCGAGTCGGAACCACTGCTGTTCGATGACGAGTTTTGCCAGAACTTAATCAAGGACTTGCAGTCGATACCCATGCCACAGCAGTCACCAGCGATCAAGGCTGGCCTCGGCAAGTCCTTGTCCAACGTAGATCAGCTTGAATTGGTGTCGGAGCTTTTGCTCAAGGACTGGAATTGCGATTTAGGCAACGATCATGCACCTTGCTTCAGTAGGTCTGCTGTCTCAGACGACTGCTTTTGGCCTTGCGCCATGGAGAAATCGGCTGAAGAGAAAACGTCTGTCCTTTCCACAAGTCCCCTGCTCTCGGATATCGATATAGAAGTCTTTGCTGAGATTGTAGGTTCCACGCTGGATTGTCGTGGTGCTGCTGCCACATGTGAGGCACTAATGCAGAGCAGTAACTTAATCCTGGACACTCCAGAGCTGAGTGAAACCTCCTCTGATTATGGCTCCTTGTCCGCAGCCGGAGAGTCTATGAGTGATTCTGGTGAGTCAATATTTAAGTTCTTTTTATTACTTTTAATTTCTATATTTCTATCTTAAAGTACGTTTAGTGATTTTGATTTTGACATTTGTGTGTGTGTAACACAGAGGAGGAGATCGACGTGGTCACTGTCACACGCTCACAGCAGCAGAAAGATGATGAGAGGTGTAAGCAGGAGCAGATGATGAGATACTGTCACCTCGAGATCCAGCAGCAACACAACTATGCTGCTCCTCGGCCTGCCACGCCCCCTCCTCCTCCTTTGTCAAGTGTAAAACGTGTCAGGGGGAATACAAGACACCTCACCTCGCGCCACACCTGTGACCTGGAGGATGACGAGGAGCGCCGGAAGACCCATAACGTCATGGAAAGGCAACGCCGCAACGAGTTGAAGAACTGCTTCCTCCATCTGCGTGACCACGTGCCTGAGCTGTCCAACAATGACAAAGCGTCCAAGGTAATGATACTGAAACGAGCTAAGGAAAGCATCCGCAATCTGGAATCAGAGGAACTCAGGCTCATAAAGAAGAGAGACAGGCTGAAGGAGAAACAGGAACAGCTCAAGGCCAGACTGCGACAGATAAAAAGGCTTTGAGGCATCTGAAGAATGTCTTGGGACTAGATAAAGCTGGAATACAGTTTGGAGCATAGGCAGCGTTCACAGGCTGTCAGTCATGCTGCACATGCAGCAGTAATTACAGACTGTTCATCTCTAAGGAGATGGCTGTATTTCTTTTTTTTTTCTTTTGGAAATGTGTATCTTTGGTGCAAAAGTTGTTTTCAGAATAGTTCTTTAAAGATATCACAAAATTATTAGATTTCATATGAGAGTGAAATGTTTTTCTATACTATTTTTCCTTAACCATTTGCCAGTTTAAACCATCTTTAATCTGTAAATTGTTCATTATTATACTGTACCTCTTAGGTTGTTACAAATTTAAAAATCATAAATTTGTAATCACTGAATAGCTTGACCTCCCCCCTCCACAATACACACACTCCCACACACTCATTGTAAATGGTCTTGTGCTACTGATGTATGGTTTTGGGGCTGGATCCCAAAATGGTCCGATTTCTGTGGATGAATGTGATGTTTGTAAATGGTTTGCTTTACTGGTTGGTAAGATCCTTGTTATAACACAGTCTAGGCATTTGTATACTGAAAGGACAAGACCAGTTGGTTAGCATTTGCATTATTGTTTGTAGTTTGGTGTGACATTCAAAAAAATATATAATTTTATTCTTTCTCTTGCCTACCTCTGCCAAGGACATTGGGATTATTACTATTGCCTTCATAATGGCAACTGTGTAGAAGCGAGGTATTTTTGTCGAGGTAATTATGTATGATAAATTATTTAGGTGTCATTTTGTTTGGAAAATTGAAGGTTTGGAGCACTTTTTATATTAAACATTAGACAATATCTAGACTGCCTCGATTATTTCATAGTTTGTTACACTGATGACTAATTCTGTTTGTGTAGAAAGGTTAAATCATAAAGCGGTTAAGATCTCAGTGAGTCAGGGTGATTGATTGGTGGCTGTCATTCTTTAACAGTGTAAAAGCTCACCTTTGCTCTCGGCATTAGGTCAGTAAAGTGGGGAAAGTCAGCTGGCAGATAACTTATCAGAGCCTTCAAAAGTTAACCGAATAGCCTCGTTTTTAGCACTGCCAGGTAGTCTTTAGACTTTAGCCTCCTGTGGAGCAACATTTAGGTTCTATGTGTATAAAGCTCATGAGAATTACTTTTGGAAATGGTCCAAGAAGTCCATGTAAGCAAAATGAATCTCTAAGTAAAATTACAACAACAAAAAAAAGAGAGCAAGGTTTAAACGGGGAGTAAACCTTTAGCATGAATGTATGACTGGTAGATTGCTCTAAACAGATTTAATGCCTCTGAGTACAACCAACATCTCCACCTTGTCTGTTCACTCACAAAATATAGTTGACCCAAATACAAACTGTAGTAGATGCTTGGTAGATGGAGAAAGATGACACGCAGAGATAACACGCAGAGGAGATTTGGGTTCTGCTTGACCTGTGAGAACAAGAAAATGGTTTGGCAGGAGAAACAGTTACTGTCTCAGATCCGGCTGTTCTGTACAGACAATTGCAACAACAGGCCCACAGTGATTTCATTGATCACTGGCTCCTGAGCGCATTATTTTCGTATCCACTTCAAAAGTATTTCTGTTAACATCGAAAAATGGTTTCAGTACAGATTTTTTAATAGATCTAGAATCTACATTACGTCAAGAGAAAGTAGGCCATTTATCTTAGCAGTGTACTGGACAGTGTAAACATGAATAGTGGAGCACCATAAACACATTTTACTGCAAAAGTAAGGTTTTTTTTTTATATTTCTAATTTCAAAAAATGTGGAAACAAAAGGATTACCGTAAAAGTACATGTATAATATCTACTAAACACTTCTCAAATTTTAAAAAGGTGACAGCAGCTATGACAATAAATACAATTCTTAATGACTACAAAAGACTTAATAAACTGCATAATTCTGTTCATATCAGCCTTAACATTAAAACCAGCTTAAAACCATAAATAGTTCTGAACATCTGAAGACCACTGAAGGTGCGTTATGGAAGCTGTGAGGTGGAGCCTCCATGGACTGGACTTGTGTGTCCAGCACATTCCACAGATTCTTGATCAGATTGAGATATGGAGAATTTTGGCTGCCAAGTCCACACCACTGCTATTAGGGCATACTGTTGGTGGTGAAGGGGTGTACTTGGTCTGCAACAGTATTTAGGTAAGTGTTGCATGTCAAAGCAACATCCCCAGAACATTGCCCAGAGCATCACACTGCTTCCACTGATTTCTTTCCATAGTGCATCCTGGTGCCGTCTTTTCCCTAGGTAAGCAACATACAGACACATTTTCAACAATCTTTGCTACAGTAGCTCTTCTAGCCTTCACTCCCCATGGAAATCAGTGATCCTTGGGTGCCATGACGGTCACCGGTTCACTGATTGTCCACACCCCACAAGACATGCTGTTTTGGAGATGCTCTGACCCAGTCGTCTAGCCATCACAACCTGGCCCTTGTCAAAATCACTCAGATCCTTATGTCTGCCCTTTTTCCTGCTTCCAATCCATCAGCTTTGAGAACTGACTGTTCACTGATTGCCTAACATATACCACCCCTTGACAGGTGACACTGTACTGAGATAATCATTGTTATTCACGTCACCTGTCAATGGTTGTTTATGGCTGATATACACCAATAAGTGATGTGCAAATGGACCTGATGTTACCAATGTTACACAGTGTGATTGCTTTCATTTTACTGCCTAACAAAACCAAAAAGTTGATAAACATGTTTCTGAGGTATGGCAATTTTAACACATTTTACCTTCTGGTGAAACAAACAATCCAGTGACTATTATAACCAAATCATCAGTGGGCATTCAATTCAATTAAAATGTATATATACAGTGCTTTTTACAATATACATTGTCTCAAAGCAGCTTTACAGAATCCTAGAGTAACAGACCAAAACCCTGCTGAGCAAGACCACGCCATATATATATATATATATATATATATATATACCTGATCAAAATCTTAAGACCAGCTAGAAAATTGGAAGAATTTGCATTTTGCACCACTGGATCTTAAGAAGGTTCTAAGCAGAGCTTCACAATGCTAAAAGAAG
>JANCOA010276897.1:0-10179 GCA_024363135.1 Leptodoras oyakawai | reverse complement strand
TAATGAAGATTTGGCCACCAGGCTGGTCCAATTTAGCTATGAAACCTCCCACACTAAAATGACAGGTGTTTCAGTTTTATTGTCTAACCCCTGTACATACTGTATATAGTGTAATAGTATTGTAAAAGTATTGTTTATACATTGTTTATAAAATTAGTATATGACATTGTAAATAAAAAGACATATGAATGGTATACAATGCATTAAAAAGAATTTGAACACTGTAAATCTTAATAAAATGCTCTGTGTTCCATTGTAAAATTATCCTGAAAATTATCCTTCTGTTCATCAAATTATAATAGGTACTCTTTTATGTGCTTTTTTGTCAGGAAGAAGTTCCTTGTACCTCTTATGGTCGTGGGCTTGATTTTCACTGGCATTCTAAAACTGCCTATGGTCAATACTAATCCAAAACCTGTCATGATGCTTGTAGATCCCCATCATCGAGAGGTAACTTTTAATATTTCTTTGTTTATGACACACTCTGATGAAGAAGAGTTAGTTAAGCAACCCAGAGCTGTTGTTACCTCTACTTTAGGTGTATGTGTTTGGTTTTAAGGAAAATGAAGTTTTGTGAATCACTCCAACTATTATCACCTTACAAGTCTTATTGCAGAACAAAATACCTACCAGTATTACTGGTTGGTTGTAGGATGCAGCTATTAGAAAAGTAGGACATGGAGCAGTTGGCTGGACCAAAGGCTTTACTTAATCTAATGACCAGAGTCCAGGAAACATATAAAAAAAATGGATAACAATGGACTAGGCATTGTTGAATGGGACAGGCAAAGTAGAAGCTACAGCACATTGATCTCCAACTTGGCGAATAGTAATAGGTCTATTAAAAAAGACAGTCTGATGATCACCATGAGGGACAGTTTAGGCATGCTCTCGGAAGCCGTGAACTTTACTTTCTAGGACTAGCTGCCACGAACAGTTTTGCACTTAATCAGTTAAATCTCCATCAGCGAGCAGTTCAACAGTGTGGACTTTATGAAATTTTTAATCAGTTTACTGGTTAATGTTACAGTTTTGTTTTTTTAACTATATAGCACTCAGTTATGTTGGGCTCATTTCGATGTGCTGCCATGTTATGCTCTGCACTCTTTATATTTTCCTGCTTTGGTTTGTCCAAACATTTGCCTAGTTATACTTCTGTCTGTTCAATATTACATTTTATTAGTAGAAAATTAAACCATCAATTAAATTTTATCTGATCATGCAGCAGTTATATTAAGCCTTTGTGGCTCAAGTTACAGCTAACAGATGGGGAAACACTGTAAAGATTGAATAAATAACATGATACAATAACAGTAAAAACAATTATATTATGGGAGGGAGCATAGGCCATTTAAGAGCACATACTGTACTGTGTAAAAAATTTTAGGCTGGTGTGGAAAAAAATGCTTGAAAGAATGCTTTCAAAAATGTAAATGTTAATAGTTTTTCAAAAATGTAAATGTTAATAGTTTTTCATCAATTAACATAATGCAGTGGATGAAAAGAAGAAAAATCTAGATCAAATCAATATTTGGTGTGACCACTCTTTGCCTTCAAAACAGCATCAATTCCTCTAGGTCAGCGGTTCTCAAACTGGAGGCCGGGCCCCCCAGGGGGCCACAAGAGGGCACTAGGGGGGCCGCAGAAAAGCAGGTTTTTTTTTTTTTTTTTTTGTCCTTTTTTTTTGTCCTTAACTTTTATCCCTAATGAGCAAGACTGCTTTTTGGCTGAACTCTTCCATGAAGACTTCTCCGTCTGCAGTTTGGATCAATCTGCAGTTTAAAGAAGCAAAACAAAAAACTGATAGCATTAGAACAAGATGAAAAATACTTGACATTACATGTGGGCTTAGCAGTGTTGGGTAAGCTACTTACTACTACTAATGTATAGTGAGTGAAACTGTTAAAACACAATTTAAATGATTTAAAGTATTTATTTGTTTATTTTTTACATAATTTGGGCTTCCAGCTCATAAATTCCATGAAAACAGGATAAAAAAAAAATAGAATGCTGGAGAAATCAGCCCAAAATTTGCAGGGTATGAATGTTTTAAACAGTGTGTGACACACTAATCATCTACTAAACTCAAAGCATGGGTAAGCCAAAAAAGTTCATAGCTAAGGAGGCTGGCTGTTCAGAATGCTCTGTCCAAGCATATTAATGGAAAGTATTGCGGAAGGAAAAATGTGGCAGGAGAAGATGCACCAGCAAAAGAGATGACTGTGGGCTTCAGCGAATTATCAAAAAGAGAAGATTGAAGAATATGGCAGAGATCCAGAAACAGTGGAATGAGGCAGGAGTCAGAACTTCAAAAACCACCACATTCAGAGGCATCCAGGAGATGGGCTACAACTGTCGGGTTCCTCGGGTCAAGCCACTTCTGAACCTGAGCCAACATAGGAAGCATCTCAACTGGGCCAGGGAGAAGAAGGGCTGAACCATTGGCCAGTGGTCCAAGGTCCTCTTTTCCGATGAAAGTAAAGTGTGCCTTTAATTCGGGAATCAAGGTCCAAGGGTTTGGAGGAGGACGGGTGAGGGATAGAACCCAAACTGCTTGAGGTCCAGTGTGAAATATCCACAGTCAGTCATGATTTGGGGTGCAATGTCTGGTGCAGGTGTTGGTAAACTTCTTAAAACTTCTTAAACTTCTTAAGCTTCTTAAATCCAAGGTCACCACAACAGTTTCAATTGACATATCTTTTTGAAAGTACCATATTTTGATCGATTTGATCCTAATTTCTAGTAGTAGTGTGGGCTGATTTCTCCATAGTTTAATTTTTAACTTCTAATTTTTTTTAATTAAACTTTATTTTAAGTTTAATTTCACATTTTTTGGAATGGGTCTGTATATTAAATGAAGCTTCACTACACTGAAGCTACCCTGAGAGAAATGTAGCAAGCTAAACTACAAAAAAGTAGTTTACTACATCAGAAGCTACTTTTGAATTAATTTGTTTCATAATATATTAATTACAGGTCTTTCAACAATTTCAACAATTTGAAACAACAAACAAGCAAACAATTAACATATGCTTCACATAACAGGTGTTGTAAATATAGGTATCAAGTCAAGTGAGATTTATTTTTATTTCAACCATGTATAGTGTGTACAGTGCACAGTGAAATGAAACAGCATTTCTTCAGGACCTGCAGGTGTTACTACCCAGTATGTAACTACCCAGTACAAGCTAGTAATAGAATTTAAGTACAACTAATTATAATTCAAATGAAGTTGGGATGTTGTGTAAAAATAAATAAAAACAGAATACGATTGCAAATCCTTTTCAACCCATAATCAATTAAATACACTACAAAGACAAAATATTTAATGTTCAAACGGATGCTTTATTGTTTTTGTTTTTTTATTTGATGCCTGCAACACGTTCCAAAACAGTTGGGACAGGGGCATGTTACATCACCATTCCTTTTAACAACACACAATAAACATTTGGGAACTGAGGACACTAATTGTAGAAGCTTTGTACGTAGAATTCTTTCCCATTCTTGCTTGATGTACAACTTCAGTTGCTCAACAATCCAGGGTCTCTGTTGTTGTATTTTGCGCTTCATAATGCGCCACACATTTTCAATGGGAGACAAGTCTGGACTGCAGGCAGGCCAATGACATATTTGGCTGTAGCAGAAGGCATTTGTTCACCGAATGGTGTGAGAGTGGTACAATAATGAGTATCTGCAGGCAACAGTGAAGCATGGTGGAAGTTCCTTGGAAGTTTGGGGTTACATTTCTTTTTGGTGAGGATTAATGTTGTCCTCAATGCTGAGAAATACAGGCAGATACTTATCCATCAGGAAGTACCACCAGGGAGGCATATGGTTGGCCCCAAATTTATTCTTCAGCAGGCCATTGACCCCAAACATGCAGGCAATGTCATTAAGAACTTTCAGAATCTTCAGCATCTAGAAGAACAGGAAGTCCTTGAATTGATGGTATGGTCCCCACAGAGCCCTGATATCTATGGTTAGTTCTCCAATATGTTTGGAACAACCTACAAGCTGAGTTCCTTCAAAAACTGTTCACAAGTGAACCTAGAAGAATTGATGCTGTTTCGAAGGCAAAGGGTGGTCACACCAAATATTGAATTGATTTAGATTTCTCTTCTGTTAATTCATAGAATTTTGTTAATTGATGAAAATAAACTATTAATGCTTCAATTTTTAAAAGCATTCTTTTTATTAGTCACCTAAGGCTTTAATGGATTATGAAAAACAATTAACAAAAGCTTCTAGTTTTTGATGCACAGGGTAGACATTCAAAACAAAGGTAATTTGTATATAACAGACTTTTTATTGCTTTTTAATAATATAAACCATTAAAACAAAAACAGTATAATAAAAATTAAACCATACACCCCTAAAGTCAAACCCATACATACAGCCTAAAACAATGATAGAATGATAATAATATAAAATTATATATAATAAAATAAAATGTAAAATCTTTTTTTAAAAATATAAAAGGGGGGGGGGGTGAGAAGGATAAGTTAAGGGGTAAGGTTACTCAAGTCCTCCACAGGGAGCTGTGGAAGGGATTTGAAAAATGATATAAAGGGTGACCAGCACTTATAAAAGTTGAGAACCCCTTAGACTATTTTTTTTTTTTTTTGAGGTGCAAAAAAACTAACATCCTTCAACCAAAGTGAGTGAGATGGGGAAACTGGGATTTCCATCCAATAAGAATTCATCTTCTTGCGAGCAGGAGAGTAAATGCTATACTGCCCAATTCTCGGGAGCTGAGTTCAGTAGGAACAGTAAGGAACACCAAGGATGACTAATTGAGGGCATTGACTTAGCTGTTAATTAAACACAGCAGAAAGAGAAGAGCACACAGTATCCCAAAATTTTCTCACCTTACAGCATGACCAAAACATGTGGTAGTGTCGCCAGATCTTCTCCACAGTGAGGGCAGTTTGGTTTTACACCAGGATAGATTTGGGCTAGTTTGACATTGCACTCTATGTACTACCTTTAATTGCATTAGATTCACTCTAGGACAGGATGATGAGTTGACCCTAGCCAGAGCTTCCACCCTCCAATCATTCCCCAACTCGAAACCCAGCTCCTCCTCCCATTTCGCCTTTGCTTCAGAACCTCTCAGAGAGAGAATTTTATTGTTGAATATCGAAATGGCTCCCTTCTCAGATTTCAAGGTAAAGAAATCTTCCCAGAGCAGAATATGTTTGGTAATACAGGAAAAAGTGCAATGTCGGACCTGTAGAAAGCAGAACATATCGGTTTTGGGAAGGACAAACTTAATAGTTATTATGTCAAAGCTACAAAAGACATCCTCATACAAATCTCTAAAAGTGCCAATACCAGACCGTTCCCATGTTCTGAATTTGGAGTCCAGAACTGCTGTCTTAAACAGGTGGTTCTTGCAATTGGGACTTAATGTAGAGGCTTGAAGCTAATGTAGAAGTAAAATGGAACATTTTACGAAATTGGATCCAAATCTTTAAGGAGGATATGACTAATGGGTTGTTTGAGAATTGGGAAGTAAAAAAGGGAAGGGAAGGGAAAAAAAACAACAATGCACGAGCCAGAGGTTGAGTGGCAAGAGTAACATTCCATGTTACACCAGTCTATGAGTGGGTGCTTAAACCCGAAAGCTATTTTCTGAATGTTAGCAGCGAAATATACTGTGTGCACAATTATTAGGCAAGGGAGTATTTTGACAGGCATATTTCTTAACTCCAAGCTGGATAAGCATGAATGCTTAATGGATTTAAGCAGAGCAGGTGATGTGTGTCTGTGTAGTGAGGGAGGGTGTGGTCTAAGGAGGTCAACACCCTATATCAAGGTGTGCAAAATTATTAGGCAGCTTATATTTTCTTTAGGCAAAATGGGCCAAAATAGAGATTTAAATGACTCTGAAAAGTCAAAAATTACCAAAAGTCTCTCAGAGGGCATGATCTCAGAACTCAGAAGAATGTTTTATTGCAAATAGTCAACAGGGTCGCAAGAAACGTGTTGAGAAAAAGACACAAATTAACTGCCAAGGATTTGAGAAGAATCAAGCGTGAAGCTACCAGGAACCCATTATCTTCCAGTTCTGTCATATTCCAGAACTGCAAGCTACCTGGAATACCAAGAACTACAAGATGTTCAGTGTTCAGAGACATGGCCAAGGTAAGGAAGGCTGAAACCTGACCACCACTGAACAAGACACATACGCTGAAGCATCTAGACTGGCCAAGGAAATATTTGAAGACAGATTTTTCAAAGGTTTTATGGACTGATGAAATGAGAGTGATCCTTGACGGACCAGATGGATGGGCTCGTCATTGGATCAGGAACATGCACAGAGCTTCACTTCGAGTCAGACACCAGCAAAGTGGTGGTGGGGAACTGGTATGGGCTGGTATTATTAAAGATGATCTGGTTGGACCTTTTCGGGTTGGAGATGGCCTCAAAATCAACTCCCAAGCCTACTGCCAGTTTTTTAGAAGCAGCTTTCTTTAAGCAGTGGTACAGGAAGAAGTGACACTGATTTCAAAAGACAATGTTTTTTATGCAGGACAATGCTCCATCACATGCATCCAAGTACTCCTCTGCATGGCTAGCCAGTAAAGGCATTAAAGATGAAAAACTTATGACATGGCCCCCTTCTTCACCTTACCTGAATTGTACACACAGTGTAATAGTATAGAAGTTTGGGGGGGCTAAGCCTCCAGAAGAGCGGGATCCCTAAAGGATTCCCCTCCTGATACGCAGGGTCCTACCAACTCAATTGAAACCAGACATTGCCTTACCTAAGGATAGAAAGAAGAAGGGTTTGGGCAAGAAAATCGGAAGACATTGAAATAGGAATAGAAATTTGGGGAGGACGCTCATTTTAATACACTGCTCTCTTCCTGCTAAAGAGATGGAGAGACACTTTCACCTTTGAAAATCACCTTTTAAAATGGTGGTGATAATTGGGATAGCTGTGATGGAGTTATTCACCTAGATCAGGAGGTCATCAGCATAAAGAGAGATCTTATTTTCAATTCCATATCAAGTTACTCCTCGTATATTAGGAGCAAAGGCCTTCTCTGCATCCAAAGACACGACTGCCTTCAGAAGTTGCATGGGGCATATAATACTTTAAGAAGTCTATGTTGGAGGACAGTTGTCTTCCTTTAATAAATCCGGCTGATCTTTTGATATGATAGAGAGGAGGATATTTTCCATTCGTTTGGGCAGAATTTTGACGAGTATTTTATGTTCGTTACAGAATAGGCTTATGGGATGGTATGAACTACAAAGAGTGGGATCTTTGTCTTTTTGAGCGATGAGTATAATGGTGGCTTGAGTCAGAGAAGGAGGCAAACATCCTCTGCTTAAAGACTCGTTAAAGACCTCCAACAGGATAGGGGACAACAAATTATTAAATTCATTAAAAAATTCTATTCCAAACCTGTCGGGTCCAGGAGATTTCCCACTGGGAAAGGGATCCCCTTGCTTCAGACAGTTCACCTGAAGTAATGAGACAGTCCAGCTTTCCAGCACAAGCAGGGATCTAGTGAGGGAATTTTTAGTCTGTCCAGGAAGGAATGCATGGCAGCCATGTTTGCAGGACCAATCGAGGAAAAAAGTAAGGAGTAATAATTAATAAAATGCCTGTTGATATCTTTAGGATGAGTCATCGAGTTTCTGAAGTTGTCTTTAATCTGAAGAATCAATTTGGAGCTGCCTGTCTCCTCAACTGATGGGCCAATAACTGTCCACTTCTTTCACCATATTCATAAGCAAATCCCTGTGACTGCAGAATGGAAGCTTCCGTGAGTTTGGTGGAGAGATTACATTCAGCCTGAAGATCCAGTCACTGATTTGTTAGTGTCAAGTGTCAGATTTATTTATTTATTTATTTTTATTTCTACTTTGCATCGGTGAGTAGGTTTGAGTTAAAACGCCACTGAAGGGCATCTTCTTGGTAATTAGCACAAAAGTCAAATTCATTAACAAAGGGGCATGGTCTGAGATTACTATTGCTAGATATTCAATTCTGTCAAGCTGTTGCATAAGCTCACGACTGATAAAAAAAAATTGTCTATTCAGGAGAAGGAACAGTGTACCTGAGAGAAAAAAATAAAAGGATCTTAATTGAGGGTGGATCTCCCACCATGGATCAACGCAACCACTCCCCTCAGCGAAAAGGTTTTTGTAGAAGATTATTTTGAGCAAATCTAAAACAGGATTAATTACACAGTTAATAAAGAAACAAATACCCATTAATATACACCCACTACGAATGAGGAATTGGCAAAAACCAAGCCATGTCCAACCTATTTACATCTAGAGTCAAATATTTTATACCTGTAACCATGCAGGAATACAGTAAGCTGAATCGAGCCCCTTCTTTATCGAACGCAACCTTCACTGAGTGAAACGCGGCCTAGCACTGGGACAGATCTGCACTGAAAATCTGATGTTGTTACCTCAGAAGCATACACCCACTCTGTTCTTTCCGAGGATGTACATCTTGTCCTGGAATGAGTGAAATAGCATGATAAATGGCCGTGGTCTGTTGGTTTTGTCACCGCCCGCCACCGCCGAATGTCCAAGCTCTTTCCAGGATAGGCCGGTGTTGAAAGTTATCTGAGCTGGAAGCTCCGTCATGAAGTGAGTTGGATCAGGGCCTTCCATGTTCTCTGGAATTCTAATAACTCTTCAATTAGAGTGTCAAGAGCCATTTTCAATAACATCTATTTTGTCTGAAAGTGTAGAATTGTTCATAGCAAGTGACTTACTTTCTCCTCCAATTGAGTGATCATGTCACTGTGATTTACATATATTCTCAGTTTAATATATTCAGCAGGATTTTCCTGACAAAAATATTTCCAAGACATTAAATATACCATGGAACCCAGTAAAGATGGTCAACAAGTGGATATAATATGCCAAAACAGTGATATTACCAAGAAATGTGTGTGTGTGTGTGTGTGTGTGTGTGTGTGTTTCAGCGTGTCCATTCCTTTGTCAGAAGTGTGTTGGCCCAAGAATGCAGACCATCTTTTACAAGAAGCAAGATCGAGAATATGTTTTCTAGTTCCGTGCCTGTGGCTACGCCATTCTTACATAGAAACAGCAATTTAACAGAACAAATATTTGAGTATCCACCGCCATTTGGATTTCGAAATCTGCAACACAAGCTAAAAGAAGTCCTGAAACTCATACCCATTTCCTTGTCAGAAGATACAAAAGCACAGGCTTGCCGTCGATGTGTTGTAGTTGGAAATGGAGGCATACTTCGAGGACTGGAACTTGGAGCTCTCCTGAACCAATTCAATGTGATCGTAAGGTAAGTCATACCAGTGTACTTGGCAAATACAAATGTATGTTCTTTCTATGTTGTGATATTGAATAACCATTATATATAATAATTATAAAGCTTGTTATCAGATGCCTGCATAAGTGCATAAGTTTCTAGGGCACTTTATATAATATTAAGCTACATTCAGATGGGAAAGCTGAGTTTAAGTGACATTATACTTCTCCATCTGGCAATCTGAAGGATGAGACTGGGTTTGGCAGTTGCAAGGAGTATGGTACTTGTCTGACTGAATTGTGCCAAGTGTAAAGTTTGGTGGAGAGGGGAATATGGTGTGGGGTTGTTTTTCAGGAGTTGGACTTGGCCCCTTAGTTCCAGTGAAAGGACCTCTTAATGCTTTCATACCAAGAGATTTTGGACAATTTCATGCTCCCAACTTTGTGGGAACAGTTTGGGGATGGCCACTTCCTATTCCCAAATGACTACACAAAGCAATGTCCATAAAGACATGGAGTGAGTTTGGTGTGGAAGAACTTGACGAGTCCTGACCTCAACCTGATTGAACACCTTTGGGATGAATTAGAGTGGAGACTGTGAGCCAGGCCTTCTTGTCCAACATCAGTGTCTGACCTGGGTTGCGCTTCTGGAAGAATGGTAAAAAATTCTAAATAATCCTAAACCTTGTGGAAAGCCTTTCCAGAAGAGTTGAAGCTGTGATAGCTGCAAAATGTGGTCTGAAATATTAAACCCTATAGATTAAGAATGGGATGTCACTCAAGTTCATATGTGTGAACATATACAGAGTACAGGCCAAAAGTTTAGACACACCTCCTCATTCAATGCGTTTTCTTTATTTTCATGACTATTTACATTGTAGAGTCTCACTGAAGGCATCAAAACTATGAATG
>JANCOA010276076.1:0-10184 GCA_024363135.1 Leptodoras oyakawai | reverse complement strand
ATTATATTATGAATGAACTAGTTTTGATGCCTTCAGTGAGAATCTACAATGTAAATAGACATGAAAATAAAGAAAACGCATTTTGGCCTGTACTGTATACTAAGAAAATTAGTTTCACATTCTATTTATCTAATCGGTGACTTCTGGTTGTAATATTAGTGATATGGGAAGTCAGATTTTAGCTGAAGAATAGCCAATTTACTGTTTAACTGCTGTCTATTATTTTATATTGTAGAAACTAAGATGTAGGTATTGATATTTCACTTTTACAGGTAAATCACAATAGTATTAGAAGATCGAATAGTTAACACTAAAAATACATGTGTTTCTATATTTGACAATAAATCTAATTGTCTATACATAGACGTTGCATCTGCTCATGAGGAGTGTAAAAAAAGATTTTGCTTTATTGTTGGGTGTTTAAATGAAAACAATACTATAGCCACCTGTGGCTGGGAGTCTAGGGAGCAAAACTGGCAGAGCTCTCTGGGTGAGGGGATGGCATTCTCTTTCTTGCCGTTCAGCTCATGTATGCGAAAGAGGGCAGATTTCCTTCCAACTATGCATGAGGAGCGAATTGAAAAATTGGTAGTGGAAGTATGATATGGGAGATCTGTCTGGGGGTGGTAACTACTATGTGAACAAACTGAAGAAAAACAGTGCAAAAAATGGAACACAATAATTGTGCACAGGGACATTATACTATGTACACAGAATATCCAATTATATGCACCACACTAAGGATGCTATATCAGAAATAGCTTGTGTAATCCATGCTTTCTGTTTACATACACGCACACACTTACTAATGTTTGGACTGTATTGGCTTTGCCTTCTTCTTCTAGCTTTGCAGCCTTCTCTGGAGGTTGAGGAACGACTTTCACCAACCAACTAAACATCCTGCAGCTCAAAACACACGTCTATAAATAATAATAATAATAATAATAACACACACATGCCTATGCAGACACACTTTGTTTCATAAAGATTCTCCAAAGCCTAAGGAGTGACATTTGGGCATTTCATACTAGTTAGTACAGCTAATATTCTTCACAGACAATATTCATCACAGATCACTTCCCATACCTTTCCACACACAATGGGCGTGTTATTGTTAAAATGATATGAACACTGTTGCAAAGAAACTGAGAAATATGTCCTCCAAGTTTGAATGATTTTGCAAGTTAGTGAACAACAATACTGGCTATAGCAGTTCAACAATTTAAATAGGAAGCAGTGGTTTCATCAAACATGGTCATTTTGCCTAAAGCTGTCTAAAACCTGGCTAATTACAGTAAGTCTGCTTTGATCAAATAGTAAGGACACTCTAATATTCTCATTTTAAAATACCATTTTAAACATAAATGATCTCTGTCCTGACAAGTGTTTCAGTTCTGTGTAAGAAATAATCTTCCGTCATACTAACATGCCTGAAAACACATATCACATGACTATTTAGTGGGGTGGTGTAGTCTCTGGCCTCTGGCCAGTGTTTCTTCTAGAAATGTACAAAAGATCATCGAGGCCTCTCTGGTAATTAATCATAATCAGGTATAGTCATGACATCCGGAGAGCCTGAGGCCATCTGGTCTTGGGTTTGGGGGCCTATACAGGAAGGGGCCTCTTGATAATCAAATGTAAGGCATATGGTGGTGATTTTTGAGCAGGGCAGAATTCATACATCAGGTTTCTAAAGGACTCGACCAACAGTGACGCCAAGAGACCGTCTCTGACCTATATAAGGATGTTCTTCAAGTGGCATACTTTAGAGTACGGATGTGACTACGGTGTTCTCCAGGCATTCGCGAAGCCTGTAAACCAATACCTGTCTTATTCTGTTTTAATTTGATATTTATATTAATAAATTTCTTTACAAAGAAGAAGATGGTGTCAGCAGAGCTTTTTTACCTCAACTCCTTCATCCACAACGAAAGACACCACAGTGGCTCAGGGGTTAAGGTGTTGGTTTACTGAATAGAAGGTTGGGGATTCAAGCCCCAGCACCACCAAGCTGCTGCTGTTGGGCCCTTGAGCAAGGCCCTTAACCCTCAACTGCTCAGTTGTATAAATGAGATAAATGTAAGTCACTCTGGATAAGGGTGTCTCCCAAATGCCATGAATGTAAATGTATTTACACACACTGGACATGCATGCACTGCTGTAAACAAGAAACTGACCGTTGTTGCAGATTGCTTGAAGAAAAGCTTGCCTCCTATGCCAGGTAGCTGTAGCATTATAAAATTCCGAAATTAATAGCACAACAGCTACTAGCTGCGAAGACAACATGTTCAGCAATGCTTGTAATTCATTATCTGTGTTACATTTACCACTGGTATTTGAGGATCACATGATAAGAGAGTGAAAAATTAAGGATATATTGGGAATGATAGGACTCAAAAGTCTATATTTCTGCCCATCCAGACTCCAGTGCAACCCCAGAGTTTTACTTCTAAACTGATCCCAGATCATGCGCCGTTCAAGACGTTGGACTCAACAGTGAAATGGACATAAGCCTAATCAATTACGAGTGTAATCAGACACGAGCGGTCAGAATCTCTATGATGCTTCTTCAACTTATGAGCAGTTTAGAATAAGGTCGAGAATGAGAAAACAACCAGACTTATAGTTTTCACTGGTTGGTTTTGCAGCTATTACTGGCAATTCTGTGTTGACGGATGTGTGGGTATGAACAAATCTGATTTGAATCAATTATTTTTGTATTTACACAGCTCTCAAAAATATAAGACCTATGTCTTATATTTAGTGACCTAAACTTCTGGTTTAGAACCAACTTTCTCCTGTTCATTATTACTGGACCAATGACAGCTATTAACACTCTGAAGAACCCTGTTCTCTCTGTCAGCAATGCCACTATCACTCCCTCAGTCACTGTCCAGAACCTTGGTGTCCTTTTCGACCCCTTTTTGTCCTTTGAACCTCACATTAAATCTCTGTCCAGGTCTGCATTTTTCCATCTCCGCAACATATCACACATACGCCCCCTACTGTTCTCCACTGCAGCTGAGTCGCTGGTGCATGCTTTTGTCACTTCCCAGTTAGATTACTGCAACTCACTACTTCATGGGCTCCCTGCAAAATCACTTAGACCACTACAGTTAGTACAAAGCTCTGCTGCTAGGATCCTTGTCTGATCACGTCACACCCATCTTAGAGAGACTTAATTGGCTGCCGATCTCCATGCGTATCAAATTCAAAATATTTCTGCTGACTTTCAAAGCTCTCCATGGCTTGGCCCCCAGTTATTTAACTGACCTCCTGAAACCCTATAGCCCCGCTCGCAACTTAAGGTCTTCTGATGCTGGTCTCCTTGTTGTTCCCAGATACAGACTGATCTCTATGGGTGGCTGATCTTTCAGTGTTGCTGTGAACTCTCTTCCCTCCTCTTTATGGTCAACTTCCTCTCTTTCAGAATTAAAATCTCTACTCAAAACTCATCTCTTTTCCGCCTATTTCTCCCCTTCATCTTCCTCCATCTGATTGTCTGCATTTATTTGTTTTGTAAAGTGACCTTGGGATTTGTGAAAGGTGCTATATAAATCCAACTTATTATTATTATTATTTATGCAAGAAAGTTGCCTCACTGCAAGAAGGGCCTGGGTTTGATTCCCCAACCAGACGGACATGGTTCTTTCTGTGTGGACTTTGCATGTTCTTTCTATGTCTGTGTGCGTTTCTGCCAGGAGCTCTGTGTTGCCTTTTACAGTCCAAAGACATGCCGTTAGACAAACAGGAGATTTTTCCCCTAAGTATGAGTGTGTGTGTATATATGAATGTGTCTACCCTCTGATGTAATGGTAACTCGTTCATATAGTATCCTTGTCTTCAACTCAAGGAATGTTGGCATAGGTTCTAGCAGCCCCTGTGTCCCAGAAGTAGGTTAAGCAGCTTAGATAATATATGAGAGTGAGTGAGAGGGTCAGTTCAGCCTTGCAATATCAGTGTAGCCTTAGTTACAGGATGATCATGGTTGTGTGTGTCAGGATCTGTCAGTGTTAATCAATGATATATGTATCTGATTTTAATCTGCCTTGGCCCAAGCACAGGTATTAAGAAAAGTCCTGACCTGAATACTGCACAGCACTGGTAAAAGAGTGGATCTGTTTAGACAGCATTATTAGCATGCATTTGGTGCAATTTTAATGGTACGCATTTGGTAAAATTTGATATAAAACCAGTGTTAAGTCAACATTGTTGTTCAATTGTACCATAAACATTTCTCAGAGTTCTGTGCTAGCTGGCTAAACTGTTAGCCTCAATCATTATCTAGTTTGTACTTGGCATCCAAACTTCCCAGTCTTTCCTTGTAACAGTGTTCCCATATCTGTAACCTCTTGAATAGCAAGTTCATCACATGTTCCCTGGTTTTGTGATTCATGTAAGCAAAGATGTGTATGTACCGAATACAGATTCATAAAATGAGCTTTTACCGAATATTTTTGTGGAATCTAGTTTATGTGTTATTGCAGTTAATCTAAAATTAGCCCTAGTTTAATGTGTGATTGGTCAGAATGGACATTTGATCAGTTCTGAGATAACATTCATACTGAATTAAAATACATTCACGACTGTAATAAGATACCGTGTTTCAGGAATAAAAGCAAGTAACAATTGATATAAAGGAGATACTAAGTTCACTTTTCCTGTTAGATATATAAAGATTTACCTGTTTAGCTGTTCAGGGGTAGGCACTCATCCCAGAGATTGTAGACGTGGCTGGAGGACAGGGACTTGGAGGAATGGTAGGATTAGCCATACTGAAGCTAAGATAATGGGATTAGTTTCCCAATAATAGGATAAATTCCTCCAGGAAAGGGGGAGGAATGTAGACAATTGAACCTGATTGCACCTACACACATTTTTATGCACAATCTGAAAATTAATGGACAACAGAAAAAACAATGGCTTCAACAAACCCATTTGCAGTGTAGCGATAATGAACAATTACCTGAACATGATTGAAATGCTGTTATCCAAACTAATTTACAGTCGAACCAGAATCCAATCAAGCTGCGCAGTTGTGGGTTATTAGGGCCCTAAAGTGGCTCTTTGGAAATGTTGTGATTTAAACTCACATCTCAGTCTTTTGGATATGTACTGTATATACTGAAGTAGGTAGTATTCAAATAGGGCATCCAGTTGAATACAGACCAGAGGTGATACAAAGAAATAGAATCTTTATTGCAATAACTAATCTAAATAAATCCTCTGGTAAAAGTTGAAGTACAGGCTCAAGCATGTTCAATCTGATGCTGAAAAGTCACATTTAGACTTTACAAATATATGATTATAGAGAAATGTAGTGCGCAGGAAGTAGGTTAGTTAGTTTTTCAAAAGGGAATATGGAAACCTCACGTAAAGCACACTTTACTTAAGTGTAAGAACATTCATTCATTCATTTTCTTGACTGTTTATTCCTTTTCAGGGTCATGGGAGAGCTGGTGCCTAGCTGGCAGCCTAGGGCGCAAGGCAGGAACAACCCTAGACAGCGCACCAATCCATCGTAGGGCACACACAGTAGTGCACACTGGGAGTACACAGAGTAAAACCCAAACGGACATGAGGAGGACATGCAGACTCCACACAGGAAGGACCCAGACCGCCCCACCTGGGGATCGAACCTGGGGCCTTCTTGCTGTGAGTTGACAGTTCTAAGTTCTACCGTGATTGTCTATCCACTCATGCACCTAAATTGTTGTATGCTGCTTCATGAAGTTTCTGGCAAGTTTTATTTTTAAGTTTCATTAATAGAGATTAAGAGACTGGTGGCCAATGGTAGAGCAAGTTTTAAAATCTTTGTAAAATCAATACAGAGCCTACTACAGATAATCTGATGCATCCTTCCAGCCATAATAGAGCTATCTGCCTGAATCTGAGCATTTGCCAACTGAAAGCTGCTGACGATGTGGAAGTGTGAAAGTCACTCCCTGCTTCCTCAACTTGGCTGACTATAAAAACATGTCATAGGAAGGTTCCCCAAAGCAACACGTTTAGAGAGAGAGAGATATCCACCCTGTCCCTGTGTCATCAAGGTTCTGACAGCAGGCTGAGCCATCCGTTTTCGCTCCAGGTTCTGATCCCAAGACACTGCAGCAACTGAAATCCTATGGAGCAGCACCAGCACAAATAGAGTGTCTTCCTCTTCATATATTTTAACATGGGTGCTTTCACATACCGGAAATTACACATAACTCCTTAGCTTGGAGCAGCTAATATAGTTTTGTTCTTTGTTATCAATACATATTCACCCACAATTCTCCTAGTTAAACCCTAACATTCATTTGTTTTATCTTAGTGGTATTAAATGGTTATTTACACATACACACAAACATTTTTCATCTAGCAAGTAAGGTATTGTATAGTCATTGTCATTATTGAAATTTAACTGATTTAATTTAATGTCACACCAACAAACCTATACACCACCAAGGCCTGATGTGTAGCCCCTTGTTTACTCACAGGTACTCATTACATTCCTGCTCAATCAGGGAAGAATCATGGTGCATCAGGGATCCAAATCAGTTCCACCCTCTAGGCGGGGATGTGGAACCTGGTAGCACCTGCCCAGACTTTGTCTCAGCTCTGATGGGCACTGTATGTTCCCCCTGTAGGAAGACAAACAGAAAAGTTAGTGGGGCTGGGCAGGGTAAGGGGGGTTGGAGCCAGGCCCAGGGAGCTAGAACCGGAGGAGAAGAAAGGAGAAAAGAAGGGGGAAGAGCAAGAGGGAGAAGGGGAAACAGACAAACTGTATGGGATCACTGCCAGGTACTCCTCTGCCAACTGTACTGCCTCAGCCAGGGACGTGGGCTGGTGGCACTGGACCCATGCCGCTCATCCTGCTGGAAGTCAAGCAGTGAACTGCTATAGCACAAGGGGTTTGTTGTGCTATCCTTGTTGGCCCTGGGCGCGTCCCAATGGTGTGCACAAACATCTAGAGCGTGGGGATGGACTCTTGAACCACTGATTGACACACCAACAGCACTAGGGTAGGTACTGATCCCGATCAACCACAATAGTGGTTAGTCAGCATAAAATTGTTCTACCAGTCTGGATGAAGAGGCATAGTTATAGTTTTTCTCATTTCCAGCCGAATGCAAATATCTGTTATGAATTACGACTCAAAGTTCCACACTTGACCGCTGGGCAGCTCCTCTGGAACCCAAAACTGGCAGAAGAACTACTCAATGAGCCAAGCTGCTGTGGTTGTAGCACTCTGATCATAGCAGATGCCTTTGTCCAGTTAGTGAAATAGTCCATGGCCACCAGAACAGTTCCCCACTTCTGTGACTGGAAATGTGGCACCACTAGCTGCCAAACCTTTTGCCACAGGACTGCTCAGGGGTGGCTCAATGGGTAAGGTCTTGGGTTACTGAAAAGAAAGTTGGGGGTTCAAGCCCCAGCACCATGAGCTGTCACTGTTGGGCCCCTGAGCAAGGCCCTTAACCCTCAACTGCTCAGTTGTATAAATTAGATAAATGTAAGTCACTCTGGATAAGGGTGTCTGCCAAATGCCATAAATGTAAATGTTGTGTTAAATCTATGTAATCCAGCTTTGACATCTTCACCATGCACTTTGCGGAAGTCATCAGACTCCACAGGCTCTAACCCTGTGTCAGCAGGTGCCACTGTAGCTGCAGTGCTCTGCTCCTAACTGATGCAAAGCATTGGCAATATGGGGAATCAGATAAGAGTCTGGCATAGTTACTGAATTTATGGTAATCCACACAGAAACACCAGCCACTTCTTTTTCCTTTACCAAAACCATGGGAGACCAGGACGGCACCATCAGGGAGCTCAGATTCTCTGCTGGTTTGCTGGCACAGGTTACTTTAGTCAGCTTAATGCACTTTTTGCTCATTCTCAAAATCCATGCAGATAAATCCAAATCAGGCGCAGCAGCTGCTACAACATCCAACCCCAAAATATAAGAATCCTTAATAGGTTGCAGCCAAAATCCATGCACCCTCGACAGGCTCGCACATTCACTAAAAGTTGTTTCTTGCCCTGTCTATCCACATGAACACCAGTAATGGACAGTGACTTGCTTGGCGAGCTGGCCTCCTGCCAGCACATAACATCCAGGAACACCTGTAATATCTTCCCCTTGAGTGATAGGCAAGGCTATGTTGCTGTCCAGTCACAGCTGGCTCCATCACTGGAGCTGCAGCTGCTGGCTCTGCCACTGCTCACTCAGCCACCTCTGCTGGTTCTGCTGCTGCTGACTTGGCCACTGCTTGCTCAGCTGCTACTGCTGGGTCTTTAGACCAGGAAGTTAGTCTCACAGGTCAGGCCGCATGTCGACTCCCCACTACGTTATCTGCATCCACTTTTGTTGCTTGTCCATAAGGGATTGGAAGCTTCTCTTAGTGATTCTCACTGACCTCTTGTTGCTCTGCCACAAAATCCCCTTCTGACACCGATGTGATGTTCACATTCTCAAAAATGACTCCTTCAGCAACAATGGCACTTTATTGACAAGACAACATGAAACAGGGAGAGCTATTTACAAAAGGGTGATTGGACACACAAACACACTTCAGGGAAGAGAACACACATGCTAGGGGCCCTGCCACATACAGTCCCTGAAACCCAGAAGCACTCCAGTGGCTGTTGCCACAGTATAAAACTATAAAAGTTATGATGTGTAAAAAATTGCATATTGCTGTGGTATAAGATTTATTCTTTACATATGAAACTTTAAAAAGGGTTTATGCTCAAAAGTTCTATGTTCATGAAAACTCACACACAGAATTGTAACAGGGTCATAGGCATGGTGGGAAGATTGCTGGGTAGGGTGGTAGCATGGAGCGGAATGACGCCAGAGGTTTGCTGATGGTGGTTAGATTGCTAGATGGGATTCAGACCAGACAGATTCAGGTGTATGTTCAGAAAAGAAGACTTTATTGTAGGGTAGCGCCACAAGCACCAGATAATAGTCCACAATTATCATAGTCCGAGTCATACATGGACCCCAAATTGTAGCTAGAGGAAGCCATTTTAAATGGAAAGAAAACAAAACCTAGCAGCATGGGAGCTGCAAAGGAAAAGGCAAAACATAAACTGAACAAAATACAGCAAATTGAAGCTCACTAGGAAATGGCAGAACAGACAGGGTGTGCAGGAACAAAAACCAAATACGAACAGAAGCCAAAACAATAATGTAGCACTCACAAACATTTATCAGTCAAGGAACAGAGCAGAAAGAGGGGCTCATATAGTGAACCAGGCCGTGATTGGGAATGAGACACAGGTGGCTCCAATCACAAGTGGCAAACGATATACAGAGTCTTAAAGAGACAGTGTCCCAATAAAAAGGTGCAGGAAACAGGTTGGGACACTCAGACAGGTGTCACTCAGAGTGCAAGTCCATAGAGTCCATGACACATACAGGGGTTAGACAATGAAACTGAAACACCTGTCATTTTACACCACAATAATTTATTAGTATGATGTAGGGCCTCCTTTTGCGGCCAATACAGCGTCAATTCGCCTTGGGAATGACATATACAAGTCCTTTTGCATATTGTGATAAAGTTCATTCTTTTGCATATTGTAATGATAAAAATTAAACTTTCATATATTTTAGATTCATTGCACATCAACTGAAATATTTCAGTTGGTTTTATTGTTTTAATACTGATGATTTTGGCATACAGCTCATGAAAACCAAACCAAATTCATCTCACAAAATTAGCATATCATGAAAAGGTTCTCTAAACAAGCTATTAACCTAATCATCTGAATCAACAAATTAACTCTAAACACCTGCAAAAGATTCCTGAGACTTTCAAATCTCCCAGCCTGGTTCATTACTCAAAACCGCAATCATGGGTAAGACTGCTGACCAGAAGGCCATCATATCTTCACAATATCCCACAGATTCTCTATGGGGCTCAGGTCAGGAGAGTTGGCAGGCCAATTGAGCACAGTTATACCATGCTCAGTAAACCATTTACCAGTGGTTTTGGCACTGTGAGCAGGTGCCAGGTCGTGCTGAAAAAATGTCGGGCTTCTCTGTAGCCCAGGTCAGGCGCTTCTGCCGCTGTTTCTGGTTCAAAAGTGGCTTGAACTGGGGAATGTGGCACCTGCAGCCCATTTCCTGCACACGCCTGTGCACGGTGGCTCTGGATGTTTCTACTCCAGACTCAGTCCACTGCTTCCGCAGG
>JANCOA010273602.1:0-10201 GCA_024363135.1 Leptodoras oyakawai | reverse complement strand
CAGTTTCATTGTCTAACCCCTGTACTTCTGAAGTGACATTTTGAGGATGGAAGCAACAAATACATCTAACCGAACCAGCTTTAGCTACAGGACAGTTATTGTGTTCCTGAAAAAGGTAGGAAACACATTACAAATTATTGTACATACTGCCAGTTGTAAAGCTATCTGAAGATAACAAACAGTCCAGTGCTGTGAAGGATGGAAACATGTTACATGAACATCTGACATGTATTATTATCCTACAATCAGGAAAGATGGAAATGCTACAGGTAATTTCAGGTATGTAAAAGTACAAAGTGTGCTCAGTGACAAGAAGATAATGGAGCTAATATACTTTTGAGTCATAAGACAACTTCACAACAGTGTGCGCATCTCTTTGTCAGTGTGGCCTCTTGTACAGACTCAAAGCCTCCAACACATCCCTGGCATGTCCTTTCAAACTGAGTCAATATTGTACAGGTCTACATTTTAAATTAGATTTAGTTCGTTTCAACAGAAGACATGAGTCAAGATAAGAGCAAGTACGTTCTGGACTGTTACTGAATGAGAAAGCACAAATCCCACTTTCCTGCAGTACATAATGCAATATTTAATGACATGTCAACTACTAATTTTATACAAGGCCACCGGCTTGCTCATTAAGGATAACAGTTGGGGACAAAACCTAAAAGCCGTGTCCTAATTTCTTTCCTTTGTAAAGCTGCTTTGAGAAAAAGCAATGTCCACTGTTAAAAGCGCTTTAGAAATAAAATTGAATTGAATTTAATATAAAGTGAAATACAGCACAATCTTTCTAGACAAAGAAGTAACAGATTTAAAATCTGAGATCTGTCTGTAATAACTGCATTGTGCTACCTCCCCATGTAAAATGCACTCTGAATGACTTTAAAATAAGATTTCATTATCATCATAAGCTGAAAGACGCAGTAACTGGGTGGCATGCTGAAAAAAAAGAAAAAAAGAATTGCATTTATTTTGAACCATCCAATGAAGCACATTAACAGTGAAACATCGGAAACAACCACCCTAGGTGTGGTGCACACAATACAGGTTACTACGCACAAACTGACCTTATGGAATGAATCAATGATGTTATGAAAGATCTACATGTACGATCTGTATTAGATAAAAGAGTGCACTAATTGAAATAAATGTCAGGTGTTAGTCATCAGCTCAACACGTTTCAACCCTAACACTTCAAGTTAAAAGCTCGTGTCTGTGAGAGCAGGACATCTGGATCGATTACAACTTCTAACAATTTGTGTCACTTTTATGCCTAAAAATGTTGCAATTTGAAATAACTATTTCGTACACTTATTCTGGCTTATTTGCAGCATTCCAGTTCTAATTTACAACCCCCCATCACATTGTTTACAGTAATTAGTCTTTTATTTGCTTATTTAACAACATATGGCATGTCCAACATGTTACCAACACTAACATGCAACAGTTTGGCATATTTGCAAATCAGAGAAAGTCAAATAAAATTTACAGCACTGAAGTAGTTAAACAATGTTTGTTTTTTAACCATACTACTGGGACACCAATTGGAGATGAATAATTAATATAAAGGCACACAAACAAATTACAATGGACAAAACTGGCATGTATGCGAGGACCAAACTACACTTTGTTGCTGTGTACTTTTTTATACATTACAAAAGCATTCTCTCACCCATCAAAATCATTAAATTCTAATCACTTCCACAGCCACAGTTGTATAAAATCAAGCACCTGGGCATGCAGACAGCTTCTACAAACATTTTTGAAAGAATTGGTGGCTCTCAGGAGCTCAGTGAATTCCAGCATGATACTGCGATAGGATGCCACCTGTCCAGTCGAGCAGCTGCATCCAAGCCTTACATCACCAAGCGCAATGCAAAGTGTCAGATGCAGTGGTGTAAAGTACACCGACACGGAATCTAGAGCACTGGAGATGTGAAAGCATGAAAGTTATATTTATATAGTGCCTTTCTCAAACTCAAGGACGCTTTACAGTCAACATACAACTTTAACACCAATCACACACCGGTGAAAAGCAGCAAATGGTGCAAAGCGACCAAGGTCCCCTGGGCGACTGAATGGGGTTCAGGGAAAGGAGAGCAGACCCCTTTGGATGGCAGACACACAGCCATTCATACACTCATTTATACACTTACACCAGGATTATAGGGCAATTGTTGTACATTCAATTCACCTAACTTGCATATCTTTGGACTGTGGGAGAAAACCAGAGTACCCGGAGCAAACTCATGCAGACATGGGGAAGACATGCACTCCACACAGAAAGGACCCCCACCTGGGGATTAAACCCAGGACCTTCTTGCTGTGAGGCAACATTGCTACACACTGATCCAGTGTGTTCCGCTGTTCTCTGGAGTGACGAATCACGCTTCTACACCAGGTTGCCAGGAGAACGGTACGTGTCTGACTGCATTGTGCCGAGTGTAAAGTTTTGTGGAGGGGGATTATGGTGTGGGGTATTTTCCAGGAGTTGGGCTCGGCCCCTTAGTTCCAGTGAAAGGAAATTCAGAATATCAAGAGATTTTGGACAATTTCATGCTCCCAACTTTGTGGGACCAGTTTGGGGACGGCCCCTTCCTGTTCCAACATGACTGCACACCAGGGCACAAAGCTCCATCCATAAAGACATGGATGAGGGAGTTTGGTGTGGAAGAACTTGACTGGCCTGACCTCAACCCGATAGAACACCTTTGGGATGAATTAGAGTGGAGACTGCAGGCCAGGCCTTCTCCTCCAACATTAGTGTCTGACCTCACAAATGCGCTTCTAGATGAATGGTCAAAATTTCCCAGATTTCCCATTCGAATCCGGGTGATGCTATAGCTGCCCATAGCCAGAAACTCAGAGAGCAAGATTGGCCGTGGTCTCAGGGTGGGAGGGGCATCATAAACTCTCCCCATGTCAATCATAGTGACACTGTCCAGTCACGGGTGTCTGTGAGTTCATGCACACAAAAGGTGTCATGGGGGGAAAGTACTGATGGGTGGGAATTGGAGATGACTAAATTAGGGAGAGAATTAAGGAAAAAATCCCATAAACACACTCCTAAACCTTGTGGAAAGCCTTCCCAGAAGAGTTGAAGCTGTTATAGCTGCAAAGGGTGAAGCGACAACATATTAAACCCTGTGGATTAAGAATGGGACGTCTCTCAAGTTCAGATGCGTGTGAAGGCAGATGAGTGAAACATTTGGCAATATATCATCTTGAATAATAAATTATCTTTATAATAAAGTATTCAGCACTCTCAATTAGAGAAGTGCATGAGACTTTAAAATCCCACTCACAGAATTATTTTTTTATTTGCACCTGCCCACAATAATTTTTAACTAAATTTCTGTTTTCTAAAATATAAACAAAGTATTATCCCAATTTAAACTTAGCAGAGTTTGAAATAAGTGGTGGCCAAAAAGTATGTCAGGCTAATAGATCAATGTCAGGCAAATCGGTGTCTCATACAGGCCAGTAACAATAAGTATTTCACAGTCACAAGTCAGTTCACCTGTCGCCTGTGTTAGTCTGTGTAAGTCTACACTGAGTGAGTGTATTTGCTGTTTGGCTCACAACACAGAGGGATGTGTCAGGTCACCATTACTGTGTTAACATTTGCATTCATTTTAAACCACAAAACATAAAAGGTTGACGTGAGGTTTACACAGTACCTGTCTTTGATGTGTCTTTGTCACTCACATGGACAAATATGTTGCCTATAACACTGAGATGCATTTCTGTTCTGTTGTTTTATTTGAAAATGTGAAATGTCACACAATTCCATTATTTCAATTTAGAATTATTTCCATTTTACATATTGAACCCCCGCAATTCCTTCTGCGATTTCCATCACACTACTTACCTGCAGAGAAAAGCCAGAGTGAGTCCTAGTCATTGTGTAATCAATATACTGGGAAAATTTTATGCTTTCACTTACATTACCTAATCACTCAACTTTAATATTTATAGGGGGAAGTTTGTGTAAAACATCTTTGCCACCTGCTCCCTGGCTGACAGAAGTCCTGTCTAACAACCATAAAGAACTAAGAATGACTGAGAGGCACTGGAGGAAATCAAGGTGACCTTCACTCCTACTAATCTCTCCTTGCCATTTACTCTAGGAAAGTGACTGATGCAAAGTTGTCCTTCTATAGAGAAAAGCTGGAAGCATTGGCAACAGATCCACACAAGGTTTTCAGCATCTTCTCTTCCCTCTCTAACCCTCCTTCACCATGAACATCATAATATTCAGAATGCAAATAGCCATGGTGTAGTTATAGATGACCAACTCTCTTTTGTGGCTTATGTTGCTAACCTGACCCAGTCGCATTTCTTCTTTACAACATCCAGAAAATTCAACCATTTCTCTAAAGGAAGGCAACCCAGGTACTTGTTCAGTTACTTGTCATATCAAGACAACCACAATTTCCTCCTGGCTGCCCTTCTTAAGCATTCCATCAGGCCCCTGCAACTGATCCAGAATGCTGCAACTCGAAAATGGTCCAGCCCCTCCCTACACGATGGCAATGGTCAAATCCTGATATGTAGCCAGAGCCCTTCATGCCTCAAGTATGACTCAACTTGACCCACTGTCACCCAGGACGCATGGGAAGCAAGCATCCAGACTTTTCTGTGTCTTGGCAACAAGGTGGTGGAATGAAATCCCCCTGAGTGAAGTCACTTGCTGCTATTTCAAGAGCACTTGACTGAGCATTACATTTACATTTATGTTTATGTTACGTTTAGGCACTTAGCAGATGTCCTTATCCAGAGTGACTTACAAAAAGCGCTTTGAGGACCAACCCTTTTACCACACTTACAGTCTTTATTGTATTGGTTATGTCTTGTTCTTCACTGGTTTTGTGTAGTTTAGGAATACTTTGGGTTTTGGATTTGTTTACTTGTAATTTGTATTAGATACCCTATGGATCATTTCTAACATTATCATAGCTTAAATTAGCTTGAATTCAAGACTACCAACACTAGCTTTGGATAGTTAATGACGATGAAAAGACCCCCCCCCTCTACCCAATCCACAATAGGAGCTTTCGCACCGGAGGGACTTTTCTTAGTTCTTAGATCTAAGCCTCGTTTCTTGCGTGTTCACACCGCAGGAACTAGGGCGATTTTAGTTCTCATGACGCCGTGTATAGGGACTTTTCCAACTCCTTCTTCAGGGCGAGTACTTTTCTCGGCACATAGGGACCGAGTGACATCAGTGTGCTGTGATTGGTCCAATATATATATATATATAAACCTGTTGTAACTTGTATCATGTAAATAAAGGTTTGCGAAATGTTTTCTGTACTTCCTACATCTGTACTTCCTACATCCTACAACACACACTGAAAGATTATCAATGTCTTTTTTGGGGGGCTTTGCAGGGTTTACAGTATATAACAGTGATGCTCCCTGTGAAAAGTTTCCCGATGTGGTTTACACGCTGATTTTACACCAAACACACAACAAATAACTACGGTTTGAATACTCATAAGTATTCGCGTGCTGAAGTTGTGTCGAATCACCGTCTGCCCGTCTGTCACTTTATCGTTCCTACTTCCAGTGAGAATGCAGACCAGAAATGGCCCTGAAACGGCTGTAGTTCTTAGTGGAGCTCCCTGGGAGGCAGATCCCTCCTGATTAGTCCTTAGAACTGCTTGGCGAGAAAGCGCCTAATGCACCAGACCCCCAATCGGATGATGGACCTATAAGAGATCGTTCTGCTGGGTGAGTTCAATGCTCACGTGGGCAATGACAGTAAGACCTGGAAGGGCGTGATTGGGAGGAACGGCCTGCCTGATCTGAACCTGAACAGTGTTCAGTTATTGAATTTCTATGCTTGTCACAGTCTTTCAATAACCAACACCATGTTCAAGCACAAAGGTATCCATATGTGTATATGGCACCAGAACACCCTAGACTGCAATTCAATGATCAACTTTGTAATCATATGGTTTGACTTGGACAGTTGGATGAAGAAAGGAGCAGAGCTGTCAACTGATCACCACCTTGGCAGGTGAGGATGCCGGACAGACTTGGCAGACACAAACATGTAGTGAGGGAAAGATCTTCAACTCCCACATCCAGCAGAGCTTTGACTGCATCTTGGGGGAGACTGGGGACATTGAGTCCAAATAGGCTATGTTCCGGGCCTTCTTTGTCTGAGAGGAGCTGTGGACACAATGTTGTCAGTGCCTGTCAGGGTGGCAACCCTTGTACCCGGTGATGGACATCAATGGTGAGGAAGACTGTCAAACTGTAGAAAAAGTCCTATCATTCCTGCTTGGTTTGTGGGACTCTGGAGGCAGCTGATGCGTACCGAATGGCCAAGCAGGCAGCAGGTTTGGCTGTCGCTGAGGCAAAAAAAGACTTTCAGAAGGCTCCAAGAAGGTTCTAGCAAACCGTCAGGCAGCTCAGGAGGGGAAAACAGTTTCCCACTAAGACTGTGTACAGTGCATGTGGGGAGTTGTTGACATCAACTGGGAACATCATCGGGCAGTGGAATACTGGACCAGCTCTTTAAACTTTCCAGGGAGGATGCATGGGAGATTGCCCAACTAGTCCACATGTGTTTTGTGGATTTGGAGAAGGCATTTGACTGTGTCCCTTGGGGCATCCTGTGGGGGGGTACTCTAGGGGTACTGGGCTCATTGTTACAGGTCATCCAGTCCCTATACAAACATCTTGGTCTAAGACAGACTTGTTCCCAGTTGGGGTTGGACTCTGTTAGGGTTGCCCTTTGTCACCGATTCCGTTCATAATTTTGATAAGCTTATTTTATATACACATACACAAATACTGTGCACATATACAAGTGTGTAGGCTACAAATCTCCTTGATTGTCTGACAGACCACACCTATTCATACCTGTTTGTTTGTTTCATTTGTATAAGGAAAACAAGGTATTTCTGTTAGGCTCAATGAGGGTGAGGTCACTCCATACAAATGGAAAACTGGTTCTCAGTTTGCTTGTAGGTGGAGATGACTATTGTCAATATTTTCTTTTGAGAGACTAAGGCATTGGTTAGCCAGAAAATATGTGGAACCCGAAAGAGTTACAACTTGATTACTTTTATTTTTAATAGCTTTGACTCCCCAATACGTAAGCTTCACAAACACAGTTTATTTTCTAACAAACTATGATGACTTGTCTTAGACTAATTAATGGTAATAGCAGCTGGGATCTCATGAGGATCTCAGTACCCCAAAATAAGTCTATTATTCAATAAGTCTATGATTTTTTTTTATCATTCATCTATTAATGTTATAGAATTATTATAATTATTATAGTTATATATTATATATTATAGTATACAAATCCAGCGAAAATTTCCAGTAAAATAATATATGATTGAATATATGATAACCAGGGAAATAATATATAATTCATTTATACTGTGCCAAATTCTTTAACCCTTGATCTTATAAATGTTATTTAACAAGGTCATTGAAAATTCACTTCTTTGAATCAATCTGAATGAATTAACTCACAATTAACCATAATTGTATGTTTAGATTGCCAGAATGAGTTCTTCAATACTTAGCTAGCTCTTGTAGGCTGTGAGCTAATATTGTTATAATGTATAATGCAGTAATGAAAAATTATTTACTTAGAAATTCATTGTGAAATTTAAATATTTATTGCTGACTAAATACATATCTGAATATTTGTAGTGATGATCAGCATGATATGTTTCTAAATAATTCATTTGTTCAAATAGGAAGACACTGCTTTTTCTACAATGACCAAATTACCGTGCTCACTATCAAAATGGCAATATGTTCATAGTAGAAAAAGCAAAGAGTCTTCCTATGTGAACAAATGTCCACTTTTTAGAAACATAAACATAACAAATATAGTTGGGTTTTTTTTTTAACAATCCTTACCCATTTTGGGCAGGTGAAATCTAAATCATCTGTAATGATAATGAAATTCTTGTGGTGCGTAGGGCATGTGCACAGGGATTTTTGAGAATTGACTGATTAACACCACTAAAAATCTTAACACAGATTAAAAATTAGTTAAATTACACAAACCAGTGGCATCATCAGTGAACACAAACATTTTAGGCTGCATTCCAATCGCAAGGGTCCCTAAGCTGTATCCCTGCTTCCTACACACTGCCCAGGGTACTGAATTCTTCATGAAATCTTCATAGGGAACTAAAACGGCACTATTTGCGATGCGCTGCAACGTCATCAAGAGCACATCTTGATTACGGCACTCCTGTATTTTGCATGATAAATCAAACAACACTGTTCAGACTAATTTTGTATGCTGTAGGCACTTTGTGAAACAACATATACATGTAACATATTTTTATTAATAAACTATGGTGTGTGTAAAATAATATTACAACAGCATTTGTATTATTGGTGTTATTATCAGAATAAATCACGCATACACGAATTCTAACAAAGCAGCTGAAACGTGTTCTACAGAACACAATAATATTTTAGTATTTCGGTTATGTTTAAGTGTTTGTCAAAAATATCGTTATACAATATATTTTATGATAAGAACATTTGCGGGAGTGGAAATCAAACTGTAGATGTTTGACTTTTTAGCTGGATACAGCAAAATTATTGTTGTGCTATACGTCCAGTAGTGTGTGTCCACGAATATGTATGAATATGTTTATAAAACATACAATACAGATATATTTGCTTTGCCTTGTCGTGTGTTTGCTTTTGCCTAGACTTCAACTAGCTTTTCATAAATATGGGGGTCGGTTCACTTCTGCAGGGAACTATGGAGTGGCTGCCTTACGAAAATTTACATGGCTTTGGCCATGCTAGTGAAAAGCATCAATATATAATAACAGGACTTAGTAATAGTAGTAGTATTTAGAGTTTTTATCTTATAAACTCTTCACCCCATTTTTAGAAAAGTTGGACTTTATTGCATTTTTAGAAGGTTTTTAGAAAACTTTCTAAAAATGAAATAAAAACTGAAATCTGTAATTTGTTAATGCACCCTTTTATTTAACAGACAAAAGGACTAATAAAAAACACTGACAAACTTAATTCTTGTTAAGTATAAACATATTTAGAAACTGATGCCTGCAACATGCTCAAAAATATGTTGGGACGGAGGCGTGTTTACCACTGGGTCACATCACTATTTCTCTTAATTATACTTTTTAATCATTTGGAAACTGTAGATACCAATTGTTGCAATTTTGCAAGTGTAATATTTGCCGATTCTTGCTGTGTACAAGACTGGAGCTGCTGCACAGTCCGTGGTCTCTGTTGTCTGATTCTCCTCTTCATGATGCTCCGTACATTTTCAGTAGGAGACAGATCTGGACTGCAGGCAGGCCTGTCGAGCCACGCTGTTGTACCTGGTGCAGAATGAGGCCTGGCGTCGTCCTGCTGAAATAGACAGCAGAAATAGACATGGGGTTCCTGGAAAAAGGCATCGTCTTGTGGGCAGGATATGTTTTTCTAAAATACCAGTATAAGCCTTCACCTGCACATATCTGCAGATCCCCATGCCGTGGGCACTGATGCTCCCACAGCCCGTCACTGTTGCTTGTTTTTGCACTTTTCAATGGTAACAGTCTAGATGCTCTTTTTCATCTTTGGTACTCAGAATCCAACATCTATTTATCCCAAGAATCAAGCTGACACGTGGACTTGTTTGAACAGAGAACATGTTTCCACCGTCTTTCAGTCCAGCTCAGATCACTATGGGCTCAAAGAACTCACTGATATTTCAATACAAAAGATTTCTCCTTTACAACATTTGGAGAATTCGACCATTTCTCTCGAGGGAGGCCACTCAGGTACTTGTTCAGTCTCTTGTCATCTCAAGACTTGAATACTGCAACTCCCTCCTAGCTGGTCTTCCTCTGCGTGCCATCAGGCCCCTGCAACTGATCCAGAATGTTGCAGCTCGACTTGTATTCAACCTTCCCAAGTTCAGACATGTCTGCTGCACTGCTGTGCTCCTTCACTGGCTTCCTGTAGCAGCTCCCATCAGATATAAAACCCTGATGCTGGCCTACACAGCCAGAAATGGTCCAGCCCCTCCCTACCTGATGGCAATGGTCAAAGCTTGATGTGTCCCCAGAGCCCTTCCTGCCTCCAGTACGGCTCGACTCGACCCGCCATCATCCAGGACACATGGGAGACAACATCCAGACTTCTCTCTGTCCTGCACCAAGGTGGTGGAATGAACTCCCCC
>JANCOA010273390.1:0-10202 GCA_024363135.1 Leptodoras oyakawai | reverse complement strand
ATTAGCATCCAAATGAATGCTACCAATTAATGTAGCTCAATTCTACAGGAAACTCATACATAAGTGCCTGTAAAACTCCAAGCTATTGAACAAGGCACTAATTTACACTTGGATTTGGTGGTCAGACAAAGTCACACAAAACTGGCCTACAATGACTTTATTCAGTAATTTATTTCCAACTTTACTGAAGGATGTCATTATACATTCTCATGTATTTCCCAGGAGATGGGGCTGCAGGACAGAGAGTGGTTTGCTGGGCTATGTGGACGCAAAACTGCAGAAGACACCTTACTGAAAATCAATAAGGTAATCTTTACACTGTAATACCACATAATGTCATGCATTTTTCTATGCAGATACACAAGTGCTAAAGGCCTTTGACAGGTCATGTACTACCCTTCCTGTCCATTTGTGATATACACCACAGTAGCAGTATTGTGTAGAGGGATTTTTGAAAATGGAATTTAGATATCACTATTATTCTAGTTAAAAAGAAAAGGGCATCACTGGGATTTATTAAATTGAGAAATTGGCAAAAAACAAACAAACAATTGAATTACCTCTTATCAGTCACTTTCTGATGTTGAGAGATTGTGGCATGGACCACAGAATGTATAAGAAACACGCACAAGAATGAGTAAATAAAAATCAATTTGGAAATTTATTAACACATTCAGAACAGCAATCTAGTAATTAGAGTGAGTGTATATGTCTAAGAGAGATTTAATAACTTGTTCCTAATCTAGTGTATGCATTACTAGAATGATGAAAATAGAGTTTTACAATGGTTAACACAGGATTTTAACTGGTATTGTACAATGGGTGGGAGGCACGGTGGCTTGGTGTATAGAACCGTCGCCTCACAGCAAGAATGTATAAGAAAAACACACAAGAATCAGTAAATGAAAATCAATTGGGAAATTTATTAACACATTCAGAACAGCAATCTAGTAACTAGAGTGAGTGTATATGTCTAAGAGAGATTTAACAACTTGTTCCTAATCTAGTGTATGCATTACTAGAATGATGAAAATAGAGGTTTACAATGGTTAACACTGTAAACTGTTAACTGGTAATGTACAATGGGTGGGCGGCACGGTGGCTTGGTGGGTAGCACTGTTGCCTCACAGCAAGAAGGTCCTGGAATCGATCCCCGGGTGGGGCGGTCTGTGTCCTTTCTCTGTGGAGTCTGCATGTCCTCCCCATGTCCATGTGGGACATGTACTCCGGGTACTCCGGTTTCCTCCCATAGTCCAAAGACATGCATGTTAGGTTGATTGGTGTTTCTAAAGTGGCCCTAGTGTGTGAGTGTTTGCGTGTGTGTGCCCTACGACGGATTGGCGCTCTGTCCAGGGTTGTTCCTGCCTTGTGCCCTAAGCTGCTGGCTAGGGTCTCCTGTGACCCTGAAAAGGAATAAGCGGTCAAGAGATGAAGATGTACAATGGGTCTACACTTGCCTTTGTTCTGAGGCTTTGTTGCAGTTTGACGAATTGCGAATGCTCATGAATCAAAATGCCGCTGGAGGTCCACTTTTTCTTCTGAATGCATGGCCCATGATTTCTGAAGGCAACAGGAAAACTGTGATTCTTGATATTTCAGACACCATCCAATGGCCCGTAGTACATTTACATTTATGGCATTTGGCAGATACCCTTATCCAGAGTGACTTATCTCATTTATACAACTGAGCAGTTGATGGTTAAGGGCCTTGCTCAAGGGCCCAGCATTAGCATCTTGGTGGTGCTGGGACTTGAACCCCCAACCTTCTACTCAGTAACCCAACACCTAAATACTGAGCCACCAGCGTAGTACAAGTCAGCTGTTCCTGTAGATGGCTTTGCTCCGGAGCAACTGGCTCAGCATGGGTGATTGACCTTTATTCAGTTCCATAAAAGAGAGAAAAGCTCTTTGCCATTGACCACCAGCAAAAGGAATTTCCATCTTTATCGTAAAACTGAAGCAAATGCCTGTAACTTAGGGACTAGGAATAAAAATGGAGCATAAACGATATGGACATAACTAAGGATGTCATGGCGGTTAGAAAGAGCCTGCTCTTAAGGTTGTATTTACTTAAGGTTGAGGGGGCTCAACACCGAGGTCCAATGGGATCTGGTGTGTAGGGATGTGGACATGTCCCTGGACACCCTCATAACCTCTACCATAACCTTGGACAACCTGCTATTTAACCCGGCCTGCTACGAAGGTTGGCAGGAGGAACCTGAGCCCATGGTCCTGGGGCCCTTTCGTCTGTCTGCCCAGGAGCGGAGGAGAAGAGCCCACCTGAATCTATGCTTCTACTGTGGGGAGAGTGATCATGTTATAGCGAGTTGTCACTCAAGGCCTTCTACTGCTACTCACACCAGGGGTGGTTCCACAGACCATGCCCTGGTTCATCCGGTGAGTAGCACTGTTCACTAGCTAGTGGCTGAAGAACTCAGCCACTGTTCAGATTGTCTGCCCAGACATTTCTTATTTCTTTACAGTCCTTGTTGACTCCAGAGCTGCCACAATCTTCATGGAATGGACAACTGCTGAGAAACGTCGCTTCCCTTTATTCAAGACCATTGCTGTGTTCCCGAACAAGGTTGTGGACAGTGCCGGTGCTGTTCCCGGTTCTGTTTCTCACATTCTTCAACTCTGATCTTTGTTCAGTCCAGACAACCCAGGTGGAAAGCCCAGACATGAGAGTAGAGGTCCAGAGGTCCCTCCTGATTACCACGACCTCAAGGCGGTATTCAACAAATGTCATGCAGAGGGTCCATCCAGGGGACATCCTCTCAGGCAAGGACACATTCGCCATTCTTGGTCGGCTGCCTCTACAAGGTTTTTCTTCAGGGCTCAGGCCATGTATAGACTGTCAAGGACTAAATAAGTCAGGTATCTGTACCCCCTTCCACTCATCCCTGCAGCCCTAGAACAGCTTAGGGGGTCCAAAGTCTTTACCAAGTTGGACCTTCAAAGCGCATATAATCTTGTCCATGTCCGAGAGGGAGATAAGTGGAAAAAAGCCTTCAGTACATTGTCCAGGCACTATGAATACCTGCTTATTCCATACTGTTACATGCTTGAGGCGCATGTGTATTTTTTTGCTTTCCTTTTCTCCTCTATCTAATTTACAGGTGGAGAATTGCCCAATAGCTGTCTCCACATCATTTGACTGACACACCTGATCTCCAATTGGAATTTGGTAGCTGTTCGTGCTCTCTCCAATCCGGGTGACGGCTGTCTAAATAGAGTTGGGGTTTCTCAGATAAAAGCGGCCTATCCGGGATCCGCCCTGGGGGGCTCTTTTAGTTGTGTGTGCATGAGAGCATTTGTGAGGAAGCTCGTGTAAACATTTTGTCACTTTTGTTGTTAATATCTCATTTGTTTGCCCTCTTTGTAGCGCTATGTGTGGACAGGTAACTTTGGGCGTGCCTTTACATTTCACACCACTGTAGTTTTCCACTTTATAGACACCCTAGGAAAGGGGCAAGTGTCACCCACTGTATTTATTCAATAGGTTAGCTGTGGCTAGGCAGGTTAGATATTTTCTTTGGTTCATTCCTTTGGCACTGCCCATAGTCCACCTTAGCTGCTTCAACAGTGTTAGTGTGTTGTGTCTTTGTTTTCCAATGGCTTGTCTATTAGATCTCACCTCTGTTGTACCCGTGTTCATTTTATTTTGTCCCCTGATTATTGTGGTGTTTTTTTTTTCTTTTGCCTTGTATTATACACTTACCCTGTTGTCCATCTAAATAGTAAATATCCACGAATGAATGGCTATGGTCTGTGTCCTCCTTCACTACTGAAATCACATACTATGTTACACCCTTTTACCCCTAGACCCTCACTCAGGGATGGGCATCTGCCCCTAATGTGTTTCAGAACCTGGTGAACAAAGTATTCAGAGACCTGTTGGGTAAATACACAATAGTTTACATAGATGACATCCTGATCTTTTCTCCTAATCTGTCAATCCATGTGCAGCAGGTCAGGGAGGTCCTTCTGAGGAATGGGCTCTATGTCAAACAGGAGAAATGTCACTTCCATCAGGCCAGGGTGGAGTTTTTAAGATACAACATTGGCCCAGATGGCATATCCATGCATTGTCAGAAGGTGGAGGCAAACCCCCTCAACAGTAAGGGAGCTATGGCGATTCTTGGGATTTGCTCATTTTTTACCACCAATTCATTCAAAGCTTTAGTTTTCTTGCAGTTCCCCTCACAGACCTACTCAAGGGGGCTTCCAAAGTCTTAAGGTGGAATCCAGGCATGAGGCAGGCCTTCCAGTGCCTTAAAACCCCCTTCACTATGGCGCCCATCCTGAGCCAACCAGACCCTAACCTGCCATTTGTGGTGGAGGTGGACGCATCCAGCCAGGGAGTGGGTGCTGTCCTCTCCCAGAGGCAGGGCCAGCCAGCCAAGCTCCATCCAGTAGTCTATTTCTCCTGGAAGCTCTCCCCAGCCAAGAATAATTACAACATCATGAACTGGGAGCTTCTTGCCATCAAACTAGCTCTAGAGGAATGGAGGCACTAGTTGGAGGGGGCCAAGCATCCAGTCACAGTCTATATGGACCACAAGAACCTAGAGTATCTCAGAGCAGCCAAGCACCCTAATTCCTGTCAGGCCAGATGGGCAATCTTCTTTTCCAGTTTCAATTTTCTGCTTTCTTATAGGCCAGGTTCTAAGAACAGGAAGGCAGAAGGTCTCTCATGGATACACGGACCCAACCAGGACACAGCAGACAACAAGACCATAATACTGGAATCCAAGTTTGTGCACACCATCGTGTGGGAGCTGGACAAGAGGAGACGGGAGCTCCAGCCCACCAGGGGCAATGTCCAATGTCCCCCAGGTAAACTCTTTGTGCCTTCCTCTCTGCGCAGCTCCCTTATCAGTTGGGCCCAGGTCATGTCAGGCTCAGGACATCACAGGGTTCATCAAACCACAGAATTACTCCACTCCAAGTATTGGTGGTCTAGCATGGCAAGGGAGATCCAAGGCTTTGTTTCATCCTGGCCCACCTGCACCCAGGCCAAGGTACTGTGCATGCTCCCAGCAGATAAACTTCACCCGCTGCCCATCCCAGAAAGGCCATGGTCCCATATAGCTGTAGATGTCCTCACTGACCTACTACAGTCACATGCCAAACAGCTATCCAAGTAGTGGTCGACCATTTTTCTAAAGGGGTGAGGTTTATCCCTCTCACAGGTCTGCCCATGGCAATGGAGATGTCAGAGACTCTCTTCACCCAAGTCTTCTGGTTCTATGGCCTCACAGAGGACATCATCAGTGATCGAGAGCCCCAGTTTGTCTCAAGGGTATGGACCTCATTTTTTGAGAAGCTGGGCATCTTAGTAATCCTAATATCAGGTTTTCACCTGCAGGCAAATGGTCAGGTTGAACAAGTGAACCAAGAACTAACAAGGTTTCTCACGCTCTAGTGTCTAGTGTCAAGCCACAGGATTGGGTTCGCTATCTTCCCTGGGCCGGGTACACCCAGAACTCCATACGGCACACCTCCACCGACCTCTACTCCACCGAAACCTAACTTTCACATCCAGGTCCAGTTTTTAACAGTACTGCAGACATTTTTCTCATTTGGATACACACATTTCTAACAATATTACACATATTTGCCAAGACTAAAACCTCAAAGCTCTTATCCATACACACTAGTCTCAAAAATTTATATCAGTAGAGAAAAACTGACTTTTGACTGAAAAACTCACACACCTCAAAACCAAACACTCCCTACATAATATTACAAACAGACAGCAGGTTGCTGTTGTTTGCCAAAAGCATGTCAACAACAGCATTTTCTTTTTTTTGGCTAAACAAGCGTGGTCTCTCACCACCTGATGGTCTTGCCTCTATCCTATGTCAGTCATGGTGGCAAGGAAAAACTCCCTCAATGATAAGAAGAAGAAACCTTGAGTCCACACTGTTGAATACATCAACTGCTCACTGATGGAGATTTAACTGATTAAGAGCAAAACTGTTTGTGGCAGCTAGTGGAAGAGAAAGCTGGGGGAAAAATAAATACAAATGATTAGTTATGTATATTCCACCAACCAAAAATGATCATTTTGTGTAGAGTGCGAGCAGGGACTAGCTAAGACAGCAAAACTAAAAGGGAGAGCCAGAAGGCAATTCAGACATGAAAGAGCCCTGGGACAAGCACCAGCCACTCCACCGTCCACAAACCTGAGTTATCCAAACATCCCAGTTTACCAGAACACTCTATGCCTATGAACCCTCCAGATCTGCACAAGAGAAAAGCTAGGGACAAAAGGCTTGACTAAACAAATAAGTTTTCAGCCTAAACTTAAACACTGCTATCTTCTTGCTATCGCTATCTTCCCTGGGCCGGGTACACCCAGAACTCCATACGGCACACCTCCACCGACCTCGCCCCATTCAAGGTGATTCTGGGACACCAACTGTCGCTTTACCCTTGGAATGCTTTCCCCATAGAGAGCACCACCATTGATGCATAGTTCCAAAGGAGTGAGAAGGTCTGGGTGCAGGTGCACCAACAGCTATCCAAGGACATCAGCCAGATGAAGAAGGTGGCAGATAAGAGGCGAATCAGGTGTCTTTCAGGATCCAGATGCTACATCACAGCTGTATCCACCCTACCTTCCATGTCAGCACTCTCAAGCCAGCTGAGGTGGGCCCCCTAAACCAAGAGGTGGTTGCAGCCCTGCCTCCTGAGAGTGAACCAGAGAGCCGGGGGGCACATTCACTGTGAAGGAGGTACTCAATTCCAGGAGGTGAGCAGGAGGGCTCCACTACCTGGTGGCATGGGAGGCATATGGGCACATAGAGAATTCCTGGGTGCCAGCCGAAAATATTCTTGATCCAATGCTCACTCAAGACTTCCACACTAGACAGCCACACAAGCCTGGTTCATGCAAGCCGGGAAGGCCCCAAAAGAGGATAAGAGCTCCCAGATTTATCCCCTTGGAGAGGGGCTCTGTCATGGCCATGACCATCAGAGGGCACCCGAAACATCCTGTGGGAGGACTACAAGCCCAGAGGCCCATCCAGAGGAGGCCCATCCAACACTCCTCAGCATGGATCAACGATTGTCTTATGTACTCCACACCAGTTGTAACAATGAATCTCTCACCTGATATTCACAGTTAAGTATCCTCATTTGGTTTCAATTTCCAAGTCTTTGGTGTTTTTGTTTGTGTTTTTCCTCCAGAACCTGTGCCAGAGCGTTGTGTGTTCCTGCCTTATCCCTGCCATGCGTTTTTAGATCTTCTGAGCTTTTGGACTGAGCTTTTTGGTTATTGTTAGCTCCATGCTTCCTACAATAGTGCCATAGACTATGCTCTGTGCCTTTTGTTTTTGGACTGCTGTTTGTTGTTCTGTATGAACCTGATCTGCACTTCAATAAACCTGTGTTTATTGAAACCACTTTTATTATACTAACAGTCTACTCAGCCAGCCAAGCCTGCCTCTTGGCTGCTTCTCTAATTAGTGCTCCACTTGCGTGGACTATCAGTTTATGTGGATGATCATGTCTTGGTAGGTTTGCAGTTGTGCCATACTTCTTCTATTTTCAGATGATGGACTGAACAATGCTCCGTGAGATGTCCATAGCTTTTATATAAGCATTTTTTTAATAACTTAACCCTGCTTTACACTTCACCACAACTTTATCCTGTCTGGTATGTTGCTTGGTTTTCATGATGCTGTTTGTTCACTAATGTTCTCTGCCAAACTTCTGAGACCATCATAGAACAGCTTAGTATTTATATTGAGAATAACTTACAGGCAGGGGGAGGTGTGGATTACAAGTGGATTACAGTCTCTGCTAAAGCTAAACTCACATCAACCAACAGTTCCCAGCATTTTTCTCACCAGAATGCACTCTCTAGAAAGCTAGAATATGGAATGTAACATAATGATTCTGACAGAGATGTGGCTGAATTGTAACTCAGCAGTGTGGTGGAGCTGGATGGGTGCAATGTGTTCAGAGTGTTCATTTATGTTAACATAATATGGCCAATCTGGAGTTTTTGATGATTAAGTGCAGACCCTTTTATTTACCATGAGAGTTCTTAGCTATTGTCGTTGCTACATTTTACTGACACCAATGCGAAGTTAGCTATGAAAGAGCTGATTACAGCAATTGGCACACAACAAACTGTCCACCTGGATGGAGTTTTTAGCATTGCAGGGGATTTTAATCACTCCAGCTTGCAGATTGTACTACCAAAATCTTGTTTGTCTCTTTGTTTCTTTGTCACCTGTCCCAATAGAGGAGACAAAACTCTGGATCGTGTTCATACTATTACAGAGGTATACAAGACTATTCCCAACTGGTACAATCTGCTCATTATTTCTGCTCCCCAAGTATGTGCCAGTCATCACAACTGTGAAAACAGCTACAAGGACATGACGAATCTGATCTCCTGTCTATCAGTTTCATAACACTGATAAGAGTATGTTTTTACCTATATTAAGGCATTTATTGACACTGCCATCTCTGTCAAGAATTGGAATATCTTTCTTAATAAGAAGCCCTGGATGAATGTGGATGTTCACCTGTTGCTGAAAGCAGGTCACTGACAGTGAAGAATACAGCTAAGCCAGAGTAAATCTGAAAAAAAGCACACAAAAAAAACCACAAACTGTGCATTCAGGAGCACAAACATAAGGTGGATCTCCATCACATGTGGCATGGATATCCAGACCCTCACAAACTACAGACCATCCTTATCTAGCAATGCATGTCCACACACCGCTACCTGTAATATTGACACTTCATTTTGAGGCATTAAAGCATCCTCCCTAAAGGCCTGGACTTGCCACATCAGACTATCACCTCCTGAAAGAAGCCCTATGAAGATGAAGATTAATATCTGAGAAAGAGATGAAGACTGCGGTGCATTTGTGACTCACAGCTCAGCCCAAAACATTTTTAATGAGGGAAGTTGAAAGCATGTTGACAGATGGACAAAGTGTTTTGAAAAGCAGGGAGATTATATTGAAAAATGATGTGTTTGTCTTTTTTGAAAGTTGCTTAAAATAAATTCTCCAACCAGAATGCAGATAAATTTTGCCTCAGCCTTGTATTAAAATACATTTATATACACTGATCAGGCATATCATTATGACTGCCTCCTTTTCTCTACAATCATTGTCCATTTTTTCAGTTCCACTTACCATATAGATGCACTTTGTAGTTCTGCAATTACAGACTGTAGTCCATCTGTTTATCTAAATACTTTGTTTACATTTACGGCATTTGGCAGACACCCTTATCCAGAGTGACTTACATTTATCTCATTTTTGCAACTGAGCAGTTGAGGGTTAAGGCCTTGCTCAGGGGCCCAGCAGTGGCACCTTGGTGGTGCTGGGGCTTGAACCCCCGACCTTCTATTCAGTAACCCAACACCTTAACCACTGAGTCACATTGTTAGGCCCCTTTACTCTGTTACCTAATGGTGAGGACCTTCACAGGACCATCATCAGGTGCTATTTGGGTGGTTGATCATTCTCAGCACTGCAGTGACACTGTTGTGGTGATGGTATGTTATTGTGTGTTGTATTGGTGTGAGTGGATTGGATACAACAATTGGTGTTAAACCTAACTTTCACATCCAGGTCCAGTTTTTAACAGTACTGCAGACATTTTTCTCATTTGGATACACACATTTCTAACAATATTACACATATTTGCCAAGACTAAAACCTCAAAGCTCTTATCCATACACACTAGTCTCAAAAATTTATATCAGTAGAGAAAAACTGACTTTTGACTGAAAAACTCACACACCTCAAAACCAAACACTCCCTACATAATATTACAAACAGACAGCAGGTTGCTGTTGTTTGCCAAAAGCATGTCAACAACAGCATTTTCTTTTTTTTGGCTAAACAAGCGTGGTCTCTCACCACCTGATGGTCTTGCCTCTATCCTATGTCAGTCATGGTGGCAAGGAAAAACTCCCTCAATGATAAGAAGAAGAAACCTTGAGTCCACACTGTTGAATACATCAACTGCTCACTGATGGAGATTTAACTGATTAAGAGCAAAACTGTTTGTGGCAGCTAGTGGAAGAGAAAGCTGGGGGAAAAATAAATACAAATGATTAGTTATGTATATTCCACCAACCGGCTGGTGGGAGGAAACTGGAGTACCCGGAGGAAACCCACGCCAACACGGGGAGAACATGCAAACTCCACACAGAAATTTCC